>PVIW01002207.1:46080-233511 GCA_004026585.1 Noctilio leporinus
ACCACTGAAGGCCTATTCCTTGTATTCATATACTTGGTTCTGTGTTGGTTGTTGTTAGTTTTGTTCATTATTGTCCCGTAAGAGGTGAGATCATATGATATTTGTCCTTCACTGACTGGCTTATTTCACTAAGCATAATACTCTCCAGTTCCATCCATGTTGTTGCAAAGGGTACAAGTTCCTTCTTTCTTTCTGCTCTTTAATTCATTTTGAGTTTATTCTTGTGTATGGTGTAAAAAGATGGTCTAGATTCATTTTTTAGCATGTATTATCTGATTTTCCCAACACCATTTACTGAATAGACTTATCTTTGCACCATTGTTTGTTCTTGCCTACTTTGTCAAATATTAATTGCCCATAAAGGTGTGGTTTATTTCTGAACTGTCTGGTCTGCTCCATTGAGCTATATGTCTGTTTTTATGCCAGTAACATGCTGTTTTGATAACTGTGGATTTGTGGTATAGTTTAATATCAGGTAGTGCAATTCCTATAGATTTGTTCTTCTTTCTCAAGATCGCTGTGGCTATTCAAAGTCTTTTATGGTTCCATACAAATTTTTGAAATATTTGTTTTATTTTTATGAAATGTGCCATTGGTATCTTGATAAGAATTGCATTGACTCTGTAGATTGCCTTGGGTAGTATGAACATTTTAATGTTAATTCCTCCTATCTATGAACATGGTTTATGCTTTCATGTATTTGTGTCTTCTTTGGTTTCTTTTTTCAGTGTCTTGTGATTTTATGAATACAGGTCTTTTACATCCTTGGTTAAATTTATTGCTAAATTTTTGGTTTTGTCTGTTCGTTTGTTTGTTTTCTTAGTTTGCCTTTCTGATAGTTCATTATTAGTGTATAAAAATACAACTGATTTCTGGAAATTTCTTTTGAATCCTGCTACTTTACTGGATTCACTTATCAGTTCTAGTAGTTAATTTTTTTAATCTTTAGGTTGCTCTATATACGTGTAGTACATTATCATATCATCTGCAAATAATGACTTTTCCTTCTTTCTTTCCAATGTGAATGCCTTTTATTTCTTCTAATCTGATTGCTATGGTTATGACTTCCAGCACCATGTTGAATAAGAATGGTGAAAACTGACATCCCTGTGTTGTTCCTGATCTTAAGGGAAACACTTGTAGCTTTTATCCTTTGAATAGGATGCTGACTGTGGGTATGTCATATATGCATTTCGTTATTTTGAGGTATGTTTCCTCTATTCCCACTTTGTTGAGATTTTTATCATAAATGGGTGCTTGATTTTATAAACTGCTTTCCTGCATCTATTGGTAAGATGTTATCTATCCTTCATTTTGTTTGTAAGGTGTATCACATTTATTGATTTGCAGATGTTGTACCAACCTTGCATTCCCAGAATAAATCCCAATTGATCATGGTGTATGACCTTTTTGATGTATTGCTAGATTCAGTTTGCTAATATTTTGTTGAGGATTTTAGCATCTATTTTCATAAGGGACATTGGCCTGTAATTATGTTTCTTGGTAGTATCTTTATCTTGTTTTGGAATTAGGAAAACGCTGGCCTTGTAAAATGAGCTTGGGAGTCTTCCTTCCCGTTGAATTTTTTTATAATAGTGAAAGAAGAATGGGTGTTAGTTCTTCTTTGAATTGTTTAGTAAAATTCACCTGGGAAGCCATTACATCCAGGACTTTTGTGTGTTGGAAGTTTTTTGGTTACTTAGTACTTAAATTTCACTACTTATAATCTGTCAATTCAGATTTTCTGATTCTTCATGATTTAGTTTTGGAAAGTTGTATGTTTCTAGGAATTTGTCCATTTTCTCCAGACTGTTCAATTTTTTTTGCATATAGTTGCTCATAATATTTTCTTACAGTTCTTATATTTCTTTGGTGTCAGTTGTTACTTCTCTTTCGTTTCTGATTTTAGTTATTTGGGATCTTGGTCTATTTTTTTTTCTCCTTGATGAGTCTAGTTAAGGGTTTGTCAATTTTGTTCATTTTTCCAAAGAATCAGTTCTTAGTTTTATTGATATATTTTATTGTTTTTTAGACTCTATTTCATTTATTTTTGCTCTAGTCATTGTTATTTCTTTTCTTCCACATGCTTTGAGCTTTGTTTGTTGTTCTTTTTCAACTAACTGTACTTTAAAGTTAGATTGCTTATTTGAGATTTTTCTTGTTTCTTGAGGTAGGTCTGTAATGCTATGAATTTCCTTTCATTTTTTCAAGGTATCTTGATTTCTTCCTTGATCTCATTTTTTACCCAGTCATTGTTTATAACTTGCTATAGCCTCCATGTCTTTGTGTGTTTTTCAGTTCTTTTCTCATTATTTATTTCTAGTTTCATACCATTATGGTCAGAGAAGATGATATGATTCCTATCTTTTTAAAATTATTGAAAAATTTTAATTTTTATCCACTGGTTGCACAGTGAATAAGGTGCTGGCCTGCTATCGGTCTGTTTATGTATGGGGTCAACCCTCAGGTTGGCTGACTGTGAGGATCAACCTCAATCATAGTGCATAAGCTGCTGTGCAGGTGCTGACCACATGAAGCAGAACTCACCTCATCATGGTCTAGTGACTGTCAAGATTTCCCTTTGTATATTCAACTGTGAAGCTAAATGGTTTCTGCTTTGATGTTGTCTGAATCTGGCCTCTCAATGTGTTGATTCTGGGGCCTCTTAGGAAGGACTCTGGTGAAGACCAATGTCAGACACTGTCCTTGATTAGCCCTGGGCAACCTGTTCGGAGGCCGTAAGCATGCTACTGTTTGTGACTGCTTCTGCTGTGCTTGAGTATGCACAGGAAGGACCAAGCTGCACACCAAAGCTGGCTTTTACCAACACTAGTCTAGGTCAGCAAAAGTCCCAAGGAAACCTGAGATCCCAGGCAGCTGACTCCAAGTCCTCAGTGGGGTTCAAGATCCATAGGTTAGGGTGGCAAGGAGACCAATAAGTGTAGCTATTATATTCCACTAGGCTGATGCCTCATGGAGGGAAGTGCTCCACCCAAGTTATATGGTGTCTATGGTGTGGGAGAGGGACTCAGCTCAGGAATCCTCTTGGCTGTCCTTTCAGCTCTCTCCTCAGAGCCACAAACTTCAGTCTCTCCTCACATAGCTCTAATATGCTCTGCCCTCCTTCCACTAGAGCCCAAGATGAGTGGCGATGAATGAGGTTTTGTGTGCTGGCCCTTTGAGAGGGCACCTGGGTTTCTAGGAGGCTCTGTCTCTCCCTGGCAGCCAGAATCCCCAGTGATTTTATAGCCAGATGTTACATGGGTGCCTCTTTCTGGGTATGGCACTCTGGATTGGTGAGCCTAGCATGAGGTTGAGACCTCACACTTCTTGGGGTGAACCCCTTCAGCTGAGAGAGCTCTCCAAAATCTTAGCCACCACCCATGGGAGCAGAGCCAGCTCTTTTACATTTCCACCCTTCCTACCCATCTCAATTTAGCATCCTCTATAAATCCATTTTGAATTTCTCTTCAGCAAGCCTTTAGTTGGCTATTCAAGTTGATTATACTGTACTTTAGTTGTAATTCCAGTTTGTTCCTGGGAGGAGGAGTGTATCTTCTACCTGGTCCACCACCATCTTGGACCCCCAAATATTCTTTCTCAAAATTGTATCTATTTGCCCCTTGTTGTTCAGTATCACAGACATCTATACTCATGTGTCATGTTGTGACCAGATTTATTCCTCACTATTCTAGTCACTAATATAGTTCTTTCATTGTAATCTAGTAACAAAACCTAAGCTTGACTTTAAACACTTGCCCAAAACAGTGAAAATTAAGTGGTTTCAAGATGCCCAAAGGAGAAATTTTGGCATCTTGAAGGGATTAATTTACCTTTCTGATGGTAGCATATCAGAGGAAGGGCAACGAAAGCTACATGGAGGTGAGAGGGCCATTTTTTATCCTGAGGAGGAAAAATTTCCCAAACTCTTTGGAAGGGATTGTGGTAGAGGAAGTCATGCTCTAAAGATTTTCCAAAGGTACCTTGACAACTACAAAAGCTATGTGCCTTGATTAAGGAAGGAAAATAGTGCTCTAATTTTTGACTTGTATGACCTTTTCACCCCCTTCCCATTACAATTGTTTTTGTTTGTTTGTTTGTTTGTTTATGTAGCTGGGACTACAGCTGGCCAAGAAGGAGGAGCAGTTACTGGAAAAGGATTTCATCTATGAACAGGTCTCTCGACTCACAGACAGAATCAGCAGCAAAACTCAAGACAGCAAGGAGGGCACACTGCTCTTAGCCAAAAAGGTCTGTCTGAGATCCTACCTTTTCTCTTCTGTCCTTATTGCTATCTTATGGTTCATTTTCCATAGTCTGCTTTATTTATTGAGTGGAGCACTGGAGAAATTAGGCTTTTGACTAGAGAAACATAAAGATGTAGAATTAAAATGTAAGAGATGACTCTTAGAGAATTGTTCAAAGTAAGTTTCAATCTCAAAAGTGGCTGGTTCGATTCCCAGCCAGGGCACATAACCAGATTGCAAGCCAGGTCTCCAGCCAGGTCCATAGCTGGAGGCAGGTGAAAGGCAACCATATATTGATGTTTCTCTCCCTCTCTGCCTCTCTTCCTTCCCTTCTCTCTAAAAATAATAAATAAATAAATCTTAAAAAACAAAAAAAATAAGTTTTAATCTTGTTCCTTGAATGAATTGACATAATAGTGGGAAAAATTAAGCGCTTGAATGACAAGTTTCACTTAACTGGGCACCTACTCAAATATGACAATTATTATCTTTGTATTGCATGTGCCAATTTAAGTCCTTTTTAGTTCCTTGTGAATGAAAGTCTTCACTTAAACAGTAGTCTGTATGGAAGCTGCATGGAAACTCGGTCAGAACCCAGAAATGGAAAGGGACCATTAAGACAACAACAGCCACATAAATATGGGCCTATTACAAAATGGGGTGGAGTCACCACCAGACCCCACTGGTGAGAAGAGGCCAGTAAACAGAGCTTCCTAATTTCATAAACTTAAAATACTGTAACAGGACTGTTGATTCAAAGCCACAGGGTCAGATTGGGACTGCTAGAAGGTGCCTTGAAAGGAGCAGGCAGCAGGTGTAAGGTCGGTGACTACAACACAGAGAGGGCTTTGCCATAGCATGCTCGGAAGATGGCCTGGCCCCTTGGAGCATCCCGCTGTAACGGCACAGGGATCGTAGTTAGTCAGCAATATTTATATGCCATGTGCTCCCCTTAGGGGGGCAGAACTGGAGAGGAAGGGGCACATTGTTCACCCATGGATTACAGGGAAACAGATGGGAAATAGCCCTGACTGTGGGCTCCAAAGGGCAATGCCTGCTCCTCATTCTTCGTTTCCCCAGTGCCTAGTGTGTACACTAAACTCTAGAACAACATTTATTGAATCAGTAAACATTCCTGTTCTAGATACAGTTCTGACTCGCTTCATAGAAGTTACTGTGAATCTCAAACCTGTGATGTCTTTATCTGGCTCTGATGGCTTATACCAGCAGATGATGAGAGCAGCAGCATTTGGGCAATTCACAACTTTACCTCATTGAATAAGAATGTTAAGACTTTTTAGGTTCAGGAATTAGAACAGAATTAGCATGTCCAATGTCTGTTTAAGTGTGTCCTTCCTTTCTTCTGCAAAATGAATTTCCCTTCTTTTGAGAAAGTCAGTTTTGGCTAAGGGCTGGCTTGTCAGAGCTGACGGCAGAACATCTCCTGAGATCAACAGTTTTATTGGAGAAGTATAGAGAGCAGTTGCTGCAACTGTGCACATGGTCAGAAAGGTTGCAGTATAACTGAGTTCTAGCCTAGCATTTAGCTTCCCTTTCCTTTCCCCATCTTCCATGTTCTCTATATGGATTTTTTTTTCTTCATTTAAAATTATAATGTCCTTATAGTACTCAGAACTCAAAGGTAGAAAGATGTTCAGATCTCAGACCTATGATTTACCAATACTAACAAATGACCTTCAGGAAGAGACCTAAATTACCTTAAAACTGAGTTTCTTGGTCCATGAAATGGGTGTGATATCAGCTAACGCTGTTGCAAGCTTTACACAGGAAAGCAGAAGTAGCCTTTTTGTCAGTGCTCAACAAGAATGCATTTCATCTTAAGCCTGTCATCTTTCCTGGACAGCTTATGGCTCATCTTCCAAGTTTCCCACATGAACAGAAAATGGAAAATCTCAGCAAAAAGTTAGATCAACTCTGATTAATTTGTAGAGAAGAAAAGTTGGCCAGCTACACACACATATACACAACACTCACATATGCAGAAACCGATTAATTAATGAAATTAGATAATGACTCACCCCTGAAGTTTTAAATGGTAGTTTTTTATTCAGTATTTGCTTTCTAAAAATTATTGCAGAGTAGAAGAGTTTAAATTTTTTATATTCCTTTAAGAAGCCAAAGTGTGTACATAATAATCAGTCATGATATTTGCAGAGACAGTTAAATCACTAGCAGCAATATTCCTCTAAGCACCTGTGCTGACAGACCAGTGTGTGCTCTATTAGGAGAAGAAAATGTTTCAAGGTTGGGTGTAGTTTTTAGAAGTTTATATTCATACCTCAATTTTCCCTTGTTCAAAGGACTGAAGAATTAAAATAGACTAAGAATTTACTCATTCTTTCACTTAACAAATGCTCAATTTTAATTTTGCTTGGGTCAACTTAATATACAGATTATGTAGCATAGAAATGTACACCTGAAATCTATATGACCCCATGAACCAATACCACCCCAATAAATTTAATAATAAATAAACAAATGAATAATTTTGATAGGTGCCTCCTATGTTCCAAGCACCATTCTGGGCACTGGGAATAAAATGAATAAAACAAATAATCCTGTCCTTGTGAAGAGTACATTCTTGTGGGATTACAGACTATATAACCAAATAGCCAAATACATGCATATCTAATGCAATGTCCCTAGTGAAATAGTATAAAAAATAAAGCCAGGTAATCTGACAATGTTGGCGGGGGTTGAGAAGTAGTCACTACTCAGTGGGCTATGAGCCAGAAAACTTACAGGAAACACAAATTCCAACTTTACTTCTTTTCAGCCTTTCAAAATCAATTATCCTACTTGGTTCTATCTTTTCATTCTTTGATGATAAGGAGCTGATGTGAGATGGTAAACACACGCAATGAGAACATGTCATTCAAACTATTGACCAGATTTCCCCCAGTTCAACTCATGCTTGCTTGTGATCTAATAATTGTGTATCCCAGAAGTTATAATCAATTGTACAAACATGATGAGGTGTGATAGCATCCATTAAAAATAATTTCAGATGCAGGACTTCTACTGAGTGCTTTATTTAAGTAAAAAGATCATTTTTGTCCTAACAGGTTTTTTCCCACTGGATAAATGACATATTAATAACATGGAAAAATTAGGCCAGAACTTAGACATCAAGAACATTCCATTCCCCTCTCCTTATCACCTTTTAAAATAGGCAACTTAACTGTTCCCCTCAGTGCTCCCCACCTGGACATATGGTAACTCGATGAATGTATGTCTTTCTTTCCCACCTTGTCCGTATTTACACAGCTAGGGTGTGGGCCTCAGTCTCTGGGATCTCCTCCAATTCTTATTTTCTATAAACTCCCTCTTAAACTCCTTCCTTCAAGCAAGAATTCCCCTGACATTGTAGACATCCAGCATGGAATGTATCCATAGGCTAAGCCTTGGGCTCTTTAATTCTAGATGAATGGCTACCAGAAAAAGATCAAAGATGCTACTAAAAAAATGATGGCTATTGTTGCTGAGCTGTCCATGAAACAAGCTCTGGCCATTGAACTCCAAAAGGAAGTCAAAGAGAAAGAAGACTTCATCCTCTCTTGCAATGCCAGGATAGAAAAGGGTCTGCCACTCAATAAAGAAATTGAGACAGAATGGTTGAAGGTACTTCGAGATGAAGAAATGTATGCCCTGGCTGTTGCTGAAAAGTCTCAGGTACATTTGGGCTTCTATGCTGCATTTGTAAAGTGCCAGAAGGGATGTTTTTAGGGGTTTCAATGCTCCCAAAATACATGAAAATTTTCCTACTCTACCATACATAATCCAAATGGTCAGAAGAAAGTGTTGGAGTTTTTTAAGCTATTATGTGGACCAAAGTACAATGGTCCAAAGCACCATAATATTTTCTGAGAACATTTAGCAAGCACCAATTCCACCCCACAACCTTACATGCTAAGGTGGTGAGGCTGAACACCATAGACTCCCCCTGGCATGACAGTAATCTGGCTGGCTTCGGTTTTACCCACAGGTCTCTGATCTCTGTCCTTGCACTCCTGCTCAAACCATACCTTACCCTTCCATGTCCACCTACTGCGGCCACCACAGCATGTCAGGAGGCCTCCAGCATATGAAATGCACTTGGTGTGCATTACAGGCCTCAATGCCACCCATTTTCCCCCTATGTCTAGGTCTACTGCTGATTCCACCTGCAAGTTGAGTGCCCAGTTTCTCTACCTACACCATGACCTTTCAATATTCTTAGAATGGAATTAGGCATTTCTTTCTAAAGAGACTGCATCTTAGGGACCTACTACTTAATTTCAGAGTATCTCCAGTAGACATTCTCAAAAAGATCACTAGTTACTCCCTAGCCCAAGAAAAATGTGCATTCCAAACACATATTAGGAATATCTGAAAACAGGGTCTGATTTATAATCTCTGAGACTGTATGTTTCAGGGCATTCGTATTGTCGTTCACATGACTACAGAGCTGCATCCAAATGCCTATGGTGTCCTGGCTATCATTTACCCATCTCCATTATTTAGAATTTGTTATAATTTTATGAGATATTCCTCTATTTCCCAGAAGCACCGACAGAGTCTTCAGGACCTTGAGACTCAAAGCAAGCTGTAGACCACTTCTTTCCTTTGGTTCTATTTCGCTCCTTATCTTGCTAACATTTGTTCATCAATCAATGACTTACCAAAGGGAATAGATTGTCCTACTAAAGATACTGAGGTTGTCATACAGTGAAATTTAGAAGCCACCAACCAGTTTACGATAAACCATAAACTCTAGGAACATAGTGATACTTGAACAGTATGGGTCATTCCAATGAGATGCAATGTGTGTGTGTGTGTGTGTGTGTGTGTGTGTGTGTAGTGACTTCACCCTCATAGCCTTCTGTGCTTTTTGGGAACATCAGCCAGCACAGCCTAAGATCGCTCAGACCCAGCTGTGTCTGGTGGGCCCTGGGGAAAATGACTTCACCAGAATTTTCAGAAAACTGAAAAGAAAAATATCTTCTTTGCAGGAGCTCTTGGAAGCAGATTATCGCCAGCTGCCCAATGGTGTTCGCACAACTGCAGAGCTGCGTCCAAATGCCTACATCCCAGAGGCAGAAGCTACTCTTCCTTTGCCAAAACCATATGGTGCTTTGGCTCCTTTTAAGCCCAGTGAACCTGGGGCCAATATGAGGCACATAAGGAAACCTATTATAAAGCCAATTGAAATCTGAAGTGTAACCTGATCCAGGCTTCTCAGGGAGGCACTTCAGCCAGGCTTCTTCATATCCACAGCTGGAACATATCTGCACACTAGCTCAAATTACAGAGAAATGCAATGTCCACAATTAATCAACAACAGTTTTCCTTTTCTACTCATTAACTACTATATTTTATATGATGTTGAGTAGGATATAAAGTTGTTCTATAATTATGTCAAGGCATATATTTGCATTGCTCGTTTCTTTTTCACTCAATTGAAACCTTTCAGAAATGTATTGTAGCCCAGGTGCTATAAAAATGCAATAAAAATAAATCAGTATTCAATGAAGTACAGAAATTAACAGAGTAGTGGTCCTTATTTATTAAAGAAAAAGGAAATACTATTCAATAATCAAGTATCATAAGAGCTTAACCCACTTTGTTAAATAAATATTTGCCCTTTGAAATCAATGCTGTTAAATCTAAATCAAGTGAAAAACAGTAGGGAAGATTGTTGTTTTTCAAATATTGTCATGGTACTTCTTTTTATCAGTAAATAATCCCTTTGCTGCAAAATAATTATGCCCTAATTTATCTTTCTTATTTTTATTGTATTTTTTACCTTACCTTTTAGGCCCTTTTTATCCCAGTCCCCCCAGCAATCGCCACACTGTTGTCGTCCATGTCCATGAGCCCTTCTTTTTGGCTCAATCCTTCCACCTCCTAATCTGCAATCCTCACTAGCTGTCATCCTGCTCTTCGTCTATGAGTCTGTCCCCATCTTCCTTATTCAGTTTGTTCATTAGATTCCACAGGTGACTGAAATCACATGGTGTTTGTCTTTCGCTGACTGGCTTAGCATAATGTTCTCCAGGTCCATCCATACTCTCACAAAGGGTAAAATTTTATTTTATATTAATTTTTTTACAGATGGGTAGTATTCCATTGTATAAATGTCTCAGTTGTTTTTATCATCAAGTGTCATCTATTGATGGACACTTGGGTTACTTACATATCTTGGCGATTGTAAATAACACTGCAATGAACAAAGGGGTGCTTATATTCTTCAAATTAGTGTTTTGAGTTCCTTTGGATATATTCCCAGGAGTGGAATTGCTGGGTCAAAAGGCAGATCCATTTTTAGTTTTTGCAGTATCCCATACTGCTCTCGGCAATGGTTGCACTGGTCTGCATTCCCACCAACAATGATGATGGCCATTCTGATAGATGTGAGGTGATATCTCTTTGTGGTTTTAATTTGCATTTATCTGATGATTAGTGATGTTGAACATTTTTTCATATGTCAATTGGCCATCTGTATCCTTTTTGGAGAACTGTCTACCCAGGTCCTTTGCCCATTTTTAAAATTAGGTTTGGTTTTTTGGTGTTGAGTTTTGTAAATACTCTCTAAATTTTGGATATTAATCCCTTATCAGGTGTATTGGCAAATATGTTCTCCCATTCTGTAGGTTGTCTTTTTATTGTGTCGATGATTTCCTTTGCTGTGCAAAAACTATTTGTTTATATCTTCTTTTGTTTCCCTTGCCTGGGGAGATAAATACAATAAAAAATTGTTATGAGCAGTGCCCAAGACTTTACTGCTTATGCTTTCTTCTATGATTTTTATGGTTTTGGCTCTAACATTTAAGTCTTTGATTCATTTTGAATTCATTCTTATGGGTGGTGTAAGAAGGTGATCTAGTTTTATTTCTCTACATGTATCTGTTCAATTTCCCCAACACCATTTATTGAATAAACTGTCTTTAGCCCATTTATTTGTTTGCTTCCTCTGTTGAATTTTAATTGACTATAAAGCTGTGGGTTTATTTCTGGGCTGTTCTGTTCCTTTGATCTATGTGTCTGTTTTTATGCCAGTTACCATTCTATTTTGTTTCCTATGGCCTTATACAGTTTGATTTTAGGTAGCATGATTCCTCCAACTTTATTCTTTTTATTTTTTAATTTGATTGTTGTTGTATTACATCCATCCCCCCCTCAATGGCCCTATCCCCTTCCCCACCCACTCACTCCCCACCAAAGTCAATCCCATTTGTTGTCCATGTCCACAGTTCTTCCGTGCTAGTTACTTGACTAAACTGCTCCCCTTCTTTGCCTCCTCCACCCACTTTCCCCCTCCTCCCTCCCCTCTGCTCACTGAAGGTCTATTCATTGTATTAATGTATCTGGTTCTGTTATGCTTGTTTGTTTTGTTATTATCCTGTAATGGGTGAGATCACATGGTATTTCTTTCACTGATTGGCTTATTTCACTAAGCATAATACTCTCCAGTTCCATTCATGTTGTTGCAAAGGATAGGAGTTCCTTCTTTCTTTCTGCTCTGTAGTATTCCATTGTGTAAATGTACCAAAGTTTTTTGATCCAATCATCCACTGATGGGCACTTAGGCTGTTTCCAGCACTTGGCTATTGTAAATAGCACTGCTATGAACACTTAGGGGTATTTAGGTTCTTATGAATTGGTGTTTCAGGGTTCTTCAGGTATAGTCCTAGTAGTGGAATTGCTGGATCAAAAGGCAGTTCCATTTTAGTTTTTGAAGGAAACTCCATACTGTTTTCCACAGTGGCTGCACCAGCCTGCATTCCCACTAACAGTGCACCAGGGTTCCCTTTTCCCCACATCCTCGCCAACACTAGTTTGTTGATTTGCTGATGATTGCCATTCTGACAGGTGTGAGGTGGTATCTTATTGTGGTTTTAATTTGCATCTATCTGATGGCTAGAGGTGTTGAGCATTCTTTCATATGCATTTGGGCCCTTTGTATGTCTTCCTCAGAGAGGACCTGTTCAGGTCCTTTGCCCATTTTTTAATTGGGCTATCTGTCTCCCTGGTGTTGAGTCACATAAGTTCTTTATATATTTTGGAGATCAAACCCTTGTCTGAGGTATCATTGGCAATTATGTTTTCCCATACAGTTGGTCCCCTTTTAATTTTGCTAGTGTTTTCTTTAGTTGAACAGAAACTTTTCAGTTTGATATAGTCCCATTTGTTTATTTGTTCTTTCATTTCCTTTGCCCTTGGAGAAGTATCAGTAAACATATCTCTGCATAGGATATCTAAAATTTTACTGCCTATAATTTTCTCCAGGACCTTCATAGTGGCACTGCTTATGTTTAAGTCCTTTACCCATCTTGAGTTTATTCTGGGGTAAGGTGTAAGACGGTGATCTAGTTTTATTTTTTTGTATGTTGCCGTCCAGTTCCCCTAACAGCACTTGTTGAAGAGACTGTTTTTACTCCATTTAATGTTCCTTTCCTCTTTGTCGAATATTAATTGACCATAGAGTCCTGGGTTTATTTCTGGGTTCTCTATTCTGTTCCATTGATCTGTATGTCTATTTTATGCCAGTACCAGACTGTTTTGATTACAGTAGCCTTGTAGTATAGTTTGATGACGGGTATTATGATTCCTCCTACCTTGTTCTTCTTTCTCAAGATTGCTGTGGCTATTTGTGGGCATTTTTTGTCTCTGTATAAAATTTTGAAGTATTTTTTCTATATCTGTGAAGTATGTCTTTGGTATTTTAATTGGGATTGCATTGAATCTATAAATTGCTTTGGGTAGTATGGACATTTTAATGATGTTAATTCTTCCTGTGCATGAACATGGTATATGCTTCCATTTATTTGTATCTTCCTTAATTTCTTTCTTCAATGTTCTGTAGTTTTCTGAGTACAGGCCTTTTACCTCCTTGGTTAAGCTTATTCCTAAGTACTTATTTTCCCTTGTTGCTATGGTAAATGGGATTTGTTTTCTCACTTCTATCTCTGATGTTTCATTATTGGTATACAAAAATGCTTTTGATTTCTGAATAGTTACTTTATATCCAGTTATTTTGCTAAATGTGCTTATTAGGTCGAGTAAGTTTTTGGTGGAGTCTATCAGGCTTTATGTGTACATTACCATATCATCTGCAAATAATGACAGTTTGACTTCCTCCTTTCCAATTTGGATACCTTTGATTCCTTTTTCTTCTCTGATAAGTATGGCTAGAACTTCCAAAATGATGTTGAACAGAAGTAGAGAAAGTGGACAGCCTTGTCTTGTTCCAGATCTTAGGCGGAAAGATTTTATTCTTTGCTTGTTGAGTATGATGTTAGCTTCAGGTTTCTCATATATGGTCTTTATGATGTTGAGGTATGCTCCCTCTACTCTCATTTTGCTGAGTGTTTTTATCATAAATGGTTGCTGTACTTTATCAAATGCTTTTTCAGCATCTATTGATATGATCATATGGCTTTCATCTTTTATTTTGTTGATGTGGTGTATTACATTTATTGATTTGTGAAAGTTGTACCATCCTTGCATCCCTGGGATGAACCCCACTTGATCTTGGTGTATGATCTTTTTAATGTATTGCTGGATCTGGTTGGCCAATATTTTGTTGAGAATCTTAGCATTTATGTTCATCAGAGATATTTGCCTATAGTTTTCTTTCTTAGTTATGTCTTGACCTGGTTTTGGGATTAGAATAATATTGGCCTCATAGAGTTTGGGAGTCTTTCCTCTTGTTGGATTTTTTAGAATAGGTTGGGAAGGATAGGAGTTAGTTCTTCTCTAAATGTTTGGTAGAATTCACCTGTGTAGCCATCTGGTCCGGGGCTCTGGTGCTTTGGGAGATTTTTGATTGCTTCTTTAATTTCACTAGTTGTTATTGGCCTATTCAGGATTTCTGCTTGTTCTGGATTCAGTTTTGGTAGATAATACATTTCCAGAAATTTGTCCATTTCACTCAGGTTGTCCTATTTCTTGTCATATAGCTTTTTGTAGTAATTTCTTACAATCCTTTGTGTTTCTGAAGTATCAGTTGTGATTTCTCTGTCGTTTCTGATTCTGTTTATTTGGGTTCTCTCCCTCTCTTTTCCTTGATGAGTCTGGTTAAAGACTTGTCAGTTTTGTTTATTTTTTCAAAGAACCAGTTCCTGGACTTATTGATTCTTCAAATTGTACTTTTAGTCTCTAAGTTATTTAATTCTGCTCTCATCTTGATGATTTCCTTCCTTCTACTTGCTCTGGGCTTTGTTTTGTTGCTCCTCTAGTTCTTGAAGCTTTCTGGTTAGGTTATTTGTATAAGCTTCTTCTATCCTTTTTAGGTAGGCCTGTATTGCTATGAATTTCCCTCTGAGGACTGCCTTTGCTGTGTCCCATAGGTTTTGGGCTGTTGTGTAGTCATTTTCATTTGTTTCCAGAAACTTTTTTGATTTCATCTTTGATCTCATTGTGCACCCATCCCTTACTGAAAAGCATGTCTCCATGAGTTAGAGTGTTCTTGGTTTTTTCCCTTGAGGTTGGTTTCTAATTTCAATCCATTGTGATCTAAGAAGATGCTTGGTATGATTTCAATTCTCCTGTATTTATGGAGGTTTGTCTTATGACCTACTGTGGGGCCATGTGGTCTATCTTAGAGGATGTTCCATGTACATTTGAAAAGAATGTATATTTTGTTTCTTTGGGGTGAAAGGTTCCGTATATATCAGTTAGGCCCATTTCCTGTAGAGTGTTGTTCAATGCCACAATATCCTTGGTGTTTTTTTGTTTGGAAGATCTGTACATTGTTGATAATGGGGTATTAAAATCCCTTACTATTAGTGTGTTGTTGTTCATATCCTTCTTGAAGTCCTCCAAGATTTTCCTTATATATTTGGGAACTCTTATGTTGGGTGCATATATGTTTACCAGAGTTATATATTCTTGATGGATTGTTCCCTTAAGTATTATGAAATGTCCTTCTTTGTCTCTTTTTATGGCCTTCATCATAAAATCCATGATGCCTGAAATAAGTATTGCTACTCCAGCTCTTTTTTCATGTCTATTTGCTTGATATATATTTTTCCATCCCTTCACTATCAATCTGTGTTGATCTTTTGTTTTGAGGTGGGTCTCTTGAAGACAGCATATATGTGGGTCATGTTTTCTTATCCATTCAGTTACCCTATGTCTTTTGGTTGGTGCATTTAATCCATTTACATTTAAGGGTATTATTGATTGATACTTATTTATTGCCATTTTCCCCCTTTGTACCTGTATTCCTCTCTGTCTCTCTCTGTTTCTTCGTTTTATGTTTTTGTTTTTGTTTTTTAAAGCAAACCCTTTAGTATTTCTTGCAATGCTGGTTGGGTAAAGATGTATTCTTTTAGTCTTCTTTTGTCTGGGAAACTCCTTATCTCTCCTTCCATTTAGAATGAGAGCCTTGCTGAGTAGAATATTCTTGGTTCCAGGCCTTTGTTTCCCATTACTTGAAATATTTTTCACCATTCCCTTCTGGCTTGTATTGTTTCTGTTGAATAATCATTTGATAACCTTATTGGAGCCCCCTTATATGTTATTTGCTGTTTCTCTCATGATGCTTTTAGGATTCTCTCTTTGTCTTTGAAATTTGTCATTTTAATTATAATGTGTCTTGGAGTGGGACTGTTTGTATTCATCCTCATTGGGACCCTCTGTGCTTCCTGAACATGAGTAACGTTTTCACTTATCATGTTAGGGAAGTTTTCTATCATTTTTTTGAACAGGTTTTCCATTCCTTGTTTCTCTTCTCCTTCTGGGATCCCTATTATACAGATATTATTGCATTTCATGTTGTCCTGCAGCTCTCTTAAAACCTCTTCATTCTTGTTCAGCCTTTTTTCATTCTGTTGCACTGTCTTGGAATATTTTTCTATGTTGTCCTCCAGCTCGCTGATCTGATCCTCTGCTTCCTCTAGCCTGCTGTTGATTCCTTCTACTGTATTCTTCAATTCAGAAATTGTATTTGTCATTTCCTCTTATCTCTTACTGATAGTTTCTATGTCCTTTTTAATGCTGGTGTAGTTCTTAGTAAGTTCCTTGTAGCTTTCCTGGAGTTCTTCGTAGTTCCCCTGGAGTTGTTTGTATTTTTCTTTGAGCTGGCTCAGCTCATTGAGCTTCTCTATCATCATTATTTTGAATTTCATATCTGATAGTTTGCTTGCCTCTGTTTCATTTAGTGATCTTTCTAGGGATTCCTCATTTCCTTTTGGTGATGGACTATTTCTTTTTCTCCCCACTTTTAGGTTTCGTTGTAATGTAATCAGACTGTGATCAGCTGCCAAGCTAAGGAACTGCTAGGCTGGAAGGATTGATTTAGTTGTAATCCTATTGATCTGTGGTTCACCACCAGGCTCAAATGCAGCTTGGGGTGACAGACCGATTCAGCTGTAAATTAATAAATCAGCTACCAAACTCAGGCCCTTCTTGGCTAGATAGACATAGAGGTTCAATTGTAATCCAATGGGTCAGCCTCCAGCTTAGGTACAGCCTGGTGGGACAGTCAGATGTAAATCAATGAATCTGTGATCATTGCCAGGCTCAGGCATCACTGGGCTAGGTAGCAAGATCCAATTGTAATCCAATGAATCTGTGATTAGGCACCAGGCTCAGGTGGCGCTGGGCTTGACTGTAAGATTCTTTTATAATCCAATGAATCTGTGATCAGCTGCCAGGCTAAGGGGCCACTGGGCTAGGCTGAAAGATTCAATTGTAATCCAATGAGTTTGTGATCAGCTGCTAGGCCAAGGCCAGTGGGTGGGACAAACCAACTCAATTGTGAACTAATAAATTCATGATCAGCCACCAGGTTTGCATGCCACTGTGCAGGGCTGACTGACTGACCCAGCTGTAAGTCAGAGAGTTTGTAATCAGCCACCAGGCCCGGGAGCTGCTGAGCAAGAGATACCTCTTCAGGTATTGTATCTATGCTCAGTCAGGGCAGGGCAGGAAAGGTGTATTTAGATATAAATCAAAGAATTTTGATCAGGCACCAGGCTCAGCCTCCGCTGGGTGGGCAGATTGCTTCCAATGGTCGGGACTTTGAGGACCCTCGGAAGGAAGCCACTTGGCACAGCGCAGTCCACCTGAGGTGTGGGCGATGAATCAGCACCTGGATCCCCACAGCCGCTTCCCCACTTCTCTCCTCCAAGCCACTGCCTCAAACTCTCCTATGTGTCTCCAGTCCTCTTTGTCCGCCCTCTGCTGGAGCCCAGGGTAGGTAGGTGCCAATGTACTTTCATTCTGGTCACCCTAGTAGTTCTCTGTCTCCAGTACTCTCTCAGTCCAGCAAACTCTACGACTTTCCGCCCTTCTCAGCTCGATGCTGCTCTACCCTCTGCCATGTTGCTGTAGCTGGGACACCCAGCTAGGGGACCAGACCCCCCTTCTCAGATGGAGCACCTGGCTCTGTCCCTTTGGCTGCTGCCTCCCATGGGGGCCCAGCCAGCCCTCTCACATTTCCGCAATTCCTACTAGTCACATTGTGATACAGTGGCCTCTTTAGTTCTGTCTGTGGTTATAGGACTTCTTTCCAGCTGGTGTTCTGTTAGTAATTCCAGCTGACTTTTTCTCCAAAAAAGTAATTCCAGATGCAACCTGGGAGGAGATTGGTGTAGCTTCACTTACTCCTCCACCATCGTGCTGGAACTTCTCCAACTTTATTATTCTCAGGATCACTGTTGCTATGTGGGGCCTTTTGTGGTTTCAGATAAATTTTGGAAATATTTGTTCTGTGAAATATAACATTGGAATCTTAATGGAAATTACATTGACTATAGATTGCTTTGGGGAGTATGGACATTCTAATAATGTTAATTATTCCTATCCATGAACATAGTATGTACTTCCACTGATTTTATCTTCTTTAATTTTTTTTCTTCAGTGTCTTATAATTTTCCAAATACATATTTTTACATCTTTGGTTAGGTTTATTTCTATATATTTTGTTCTTTTGGAAATAATTGTGAATGAGATTGTTTTCTTGATTTCCCTTTCTGTTAGTTTGTTATTGGCATATAAAAAGGCAACTGATTTCTGTATATTAATTTTGTACCATGCTACCTTGTTGAATTAATTTATTAGTTCTAGTAGCTTTTGGGTGGAATCATTGGAGTTCTCTATGTACAGTATCATGTCACCTGCAAATAAAGTCATCTTGTCTTTCCAAGATGAATGTCTTTTATTTCTTCTTCCTGTCTGATTGCTGAGGCTAAAACTTCCAGTATTATGTTAAATAAGAATGGTGAAACAGAGATCCTTGTCTTGCTCCTGCTCTTAAGGGGAATGCTTGTAGTGTTTGCCTATTGAGTATGATGTTGGCAGTGGGTTTGTCATACATGGCTTTTATTATGTTTAGATATTTTCACTCTATTCCTACTTTGCTGAGAGTTTTTATCATAAATGGGTGCTGGATTTTATCAAATGCTTTTCCTATATCTATTATATGGTCATGTGCTTTTTATCCTTCATTTTGTTTACGTGGTGAATCACATTTATTGATTTGTGAATGGTGGACCAAGTTGGCATTCCCTGAATAATTCCCACTTGATCATGGGGTATGATCTTTTTGATGCATTGCTATATTTGGTTTGCTAATATATTTTTCTTTTTTAAAGTATATTTTATTGATTATGCTATTACAGTTGTTCCAACATTTTTTCCTTTGCTCCTCTCCACCCTAGCTGGAAATCCTATATTATTCTTAACTTCCCCCTGTCTATCTTGTATCCACCAATTATGTTTCCTAATCCCTGCACAATTTCCCCATTTCCCCCACTTCCCCCTTCCAGATGATAAACTTCCCAATGATCCCCATACCCATGATTCTGATCCTATTCTGGTTGTTTGTTTAGTTTGTTTCTTTTTTTGTTTTTGTTTTTTGTTTGTTTGTTTAGATTCTGTTGTTGACAGTTGTAAGTTTACTGTCATTTTAATGTTCATAGTTTTATCATCTTTTTCTTAGTTAAATCCCTTTAACATTTCATATAATGATGGCTTGGTGATAATGGACTCCTTTAGCTTCACCTTGTCTGGGAAGCACTTTATCTGCCTTTCCATTTTAAGTGATAGCTTTGCTAGATAGAGTATTCTTGGTTGTACATCCTTGCTTTTCACCACTTTGAATACCTCTTGCCAGTCCCTTTTTGCCTGAAGTTTCTCTTGAGAAATCAACTGATAGTCTCATAGGAACCTCTTTGTAGGTAACTCCCTTATCTTGCTGCTTTTAATATTCCTCTTTATCTTTGAACTTTAACATTTTAATTATGATGTATCTTGGTGTGGTCCTCTTTGGGTCTAGCTTGTTTGGAACTCTCTGTGCTTCCTGGGCTTGTATGTCTATTTCCTTTGCCAAATTAGGGAAGTTTTCCTACATGATTTTTTCGCATATTTTCAACTTTTTGCCCTTCCACTTCTCCTTCTGGCATCCCCGTGATTCAGGCATTGGCATGTTTAAAGTTGTTCCAGAGATTCCTACAACTCTCCTCATTTTTTCTCAATTCTTGTTTCCTCATTCGGTACTGGTTGACTGTTGTTTATTTCTTCCTTATGTTCCAAAGCATTGATTTAAATCCTTATTTTCTTCCCTTCACCATTGCTTTCCTGTGGATTTTCCTTTGTTTCACCTCACATAGCCTTCAGTTCTTCCCTTCTGCATTTGCCATACTCAAGCATATCTGTCAAGTCCATGAGCATCTTTATCACCAATGCTTTAAATTCTGTGTCTGTTAGGTTGGCTATCTCCTTGTCACTTAATTCTCCCACTGGAACCTTGATCTGTTTCTTTTTGGGGGCTATACTTTGCTGTCTCCTCAACTTGACAGGCTCCTGAGTTTGCCTCTCTGATTTAGGTAGAGGTGCCGCACCTGTTATGTTGTAAGGTGCAGAGTCTTAGGTATTCTCAGTCCAGTGTAGACCTGTAATGCTATAAATTTTCCTCATAGGGTTGCTTTCCCAGTGTCCCACAGATTTTGAATTATGGTATCCTTATTTTTATTTTTCAAGTTATCTCTTGATTTCTTCCTTGATCTCATTGTTGACACTTGATCTCATTATTTCATAATATGTTAGTTAGCTCCCATGTTTTTCAGTGTTCTTGTGACTGAGTTCTAGTTTCGTAGCATTGTGATCTGAGAAGATGCTTGATAGGATTGCAATCTTCTTTTTTATTGAGACTTGTTTTGTGTCCTAACATGTTATCGCTCCTAGAAAATGCTCCAGGTACACTTCAAAAGTATGTATGTATATTCTGCTTTGGGGTGAAATGTCCTGAAGATATCAATTAAATTCATTTGATCTAGTGTGTCACTTAAGGCTGTTGTCTCCTTGTTGGTCTTCTGCCTGGATGATCTGTCTATTGAAGACAATGGTATGTTAAAAATCCCTGAGTATGACTGTATTTCTGTCAATTTCTCCCTTTATGTCCATCAAGATTTGCTTTACGTATTTAGGTGTTCCTATAATAGGTGCATAAATGTTTACTAGGGTTATATCCTCTTGTTGGATTTTCCTTTTATAATTATGTAGTAGCCTTCTTTGTCTCTTTTTAAAGTCTATTTTGTCAGATATAAGTACTGCTACCTCAGCTCTTTTTCTTTTCCATCTACATGAAATATATTTTTCACACCATTTCTTTTAGTCTGTGTGTAGCTTTAGATCTGAGATGAATGACTCTTTTGGAGGCAGCATACAGTATGTATATGTGGGTCTTGTTTTCTTGTCTATTCAGCTACCCTATGTCTTTTGGTGGGAGCATTTAAGCCATTTATATTTAAGGTGATTATTGATAGATATGTACGTAGTACCATTTTATTAGACTCTTCCCTCCCCTTTACTTCTCTTTTTCTTATTCTTCTTAAAGCAAACCCTTCAATATTTGTTGCAGTGTTGGTTTGGTGTTAACAAATTGCTTTAGTTTTTTCTTGTCCAGGAAGCTCTTTACATCTCTTTTAATTTTAAATGATAAGTTTATTGGGTAAAGTAGCCTTGGTTGTAGGTCCTTGCTTTTCACTACCTGGAATATTTACTGCCAATCCCTTCTGACCTGAAATGTTTCTGTTGAGTAATCAGATGCCAGTCTAACTGGTGCTACCTTGTAGATAACTACCGGCTTTTCTCTTGTGGCTTTTAGGATTCTCCTCTTGTCTTTAAGCCTTGTCATTTTAATCATGACGTGTCTTGATGTAGGCCTGTTTGGGTTCAATTTGTTTGGGACTCTCTGAGCTTTCCAGAGTTGTGTGTTTTTGTCCTTCATCAGACTGGGAAAATTTTCAGTCATTATTTCTTCAGATAGGTTCTTGATCCCTTGTTCTTTTCTTCTTTGGTATTCCCATGATGCAGATGTTATTCTCCTTCATGTTGTCTAATATTTCTTAAACTCTCATTTAAAAAAATTCTTTTATCTTTTTGTTGCTCTGCCTGTTTTATTTTCTACATTTTCTTCCAAATCACTGATGTGATCCTCTGCTTCATCTAACTTATTGCTTATTTCCTCCACTGTATTATTTGTTTCAGATATTGGATTCTTTATTTCTGGTTGGTCTTCTATTTTGGTTTCTATGTCTTTTATGCTTTTGAGTATCCTTATAATCATTACTCTAAAGTATTTGTCTGATAAATTGCTTGCCTCCATTTCATCTAGTGCATCTGGAGAACTCTCTTATTCTTTCATTTGGAGTCTATTCTGTATCTTCCATTTTGGCTGCTTTGTTGTATTTTTCACCTCAGTAGTTAAACTAATCAGTCACTAAACTGACCAGGTGATAAACTAATCAAGCTGTAATCAGCAGCCAGGCTTAAGCATTCTAGAGTGAGGCAGAGTAATTCTTATGGGTGGGGCTTTTGCTTCCCCTCAGGCTGATGCCACTTGGAGAGGAGTGCTCTGAGAAAGTAGGCTTCTGCAGTATTGGGAATGACTTAGCACACAAAATCTGGAGGTTGCCCCTTCAGTTCCTCCCCAGAGCCACTGTCCCCAGACTCTCTTCAAGCATCTCTAGGCCACTCTGCCCTCCCTTTGCTGGAGCACAGGGTTAGTGGCTACAAATTAAATTTGCATTGGCCCTTTAAGAGTCTCTCTGTGTCTCCAGCCATCCCTCCCAGGCAGACAGAAGCCCCACTGCTTTTCACAGCTGGATGTTATAGTTCCTTTCTGGCTCTGGTGCTGTAGGTTGGGGAGCCAGTGACCAGTAAGTATTGGACCAAAAAGGGAAATTCTGTAGGAGGACAATTTTTAGAACATGACCATTTTAGAAAAGAAGTTGCATTATTGTACCACCTAGTGATATATGTGATGATTAAAGTTCCACAATTTCACTGAGGAAAATGATGTGAAAAGAGTAAAGCAAAGGGTCATGGGTTGACCCCGGGCAGCAAGTTGGAGTTATGGGTCAGAATGAAGTCATTGTGGAAGAAAGAGGGGAAAAGTGGGAGAACTAGTTAGATGTCAATGGGAACTTTGGGGAAACATGTTTATAGACTCATGATTCTTAGCTGGAATAAAAATGCTACATAGAAAGGACAAGAGTCAAGACAGAACTTTCAGTGTTTTTTAATGATAAGGTATTTCTAAATCAAACTTTTATAAATATAAAAAAACCAAAATATTAAATACAGTTCCATCTGAACTATTACAATGATAAATCCTATTCTAAATAGAATATATGAACAAAGTGCTATTTGTTACAAATTATTCTATATTGGAAATAGCATATTTGGTAGTCTAAATTCAGTTGAATAAAAACAGTTTTTACACAATACTTAATTTTTCCACTTGTCATGTTAATTTTTCCACTTGTCATGTTATTTTTCAATGACACATCTAGTTTTTGTTTTTCTAAGCACTATTCCCTATATTTTTAAAGCATGTTTTATTTCAGGGTGCAATAGAAACTAGCTTTTGGCCCAGGAAGCCACTAGGAAGATAGCTACTAGGAGGAGCATCATTTATGCTGTTGTCTGCCTCCTTGGACTATTTGCCATTTCCCAACACTTGACTGCTCCTGCTATTCAAAACTGGAATGCGGTACAGCAGTTTACTTCTGTCTGAAAAAGTACCAAACTGAAATTCAGGTGGCTCAACTGAGAGAACTCTCAGTAAAAGTAGAACTAAGCAGCAAGATTAAAAATTGGAAGCTGTCAGGTCCCAGCACCTTGTCACCCTGCTCCCAGAGCCACTTGTCAGGGCCCATGGCCTTGGGTGCTGGACCAGCAAGTTCTGCTGGAGGGGAAGACTCTGGTCTGGTGGTATAAAAGGCCTTATGCAGAGCCTTCAGGAGGGTTTGCATGCTTTATTGCAAGTGGCAAGCTAATGACCACATGGCCAGGCACCTTAGAGTGTCAGCATGCTCACACTTAGTTGGCCTAGTCCTATTCACAGCTGCACTTAGCTTAATGACTACAGAGAGTTCAGGCATCTCTATACCCACTCTCCTGCTTCCATGAGGCCAAGCTCTGAGAATGTCAGCTAGAGCATGCACGGTTTCTCCACTCTCCCACAACAGTGGTGCCTAGCCTACAGTAAGGGCAATCTTATATTCATATTGGAACAAAAAAGGCTTATACACATTAGAACAAAGAGGCTGTATACCCCAAGGTAACATCAGTCTACTCAGAGTTTCTAAATTGAATACGCTTGGGGCTCAGTGTTCTGGGGCTCTGGGATAAAGTTAACCCCAAGGCTATTTGCCCGGCTAACCCCAAGGGAAGGTCCAGCCATGCAAAGACAGAGAGCCTGATGAAGCTGATATAATTATGTCCCTTTTATAAGCCTAAAAGCATTGTAGTATGTTTCAGAGCTGCTTCCTCCACAAATTTTGCATCCACATTGTCACGTCCTTCAAAACCATCCAGAGCTGGAAAGAGAGTGAGAAAGAGAAAAGGGTTACTACAAAGCCGTGCAACATTTATAATGTTGCCTCCACAGCTCTTTGAAATCACAATTATTTCAAATTTTAGTAAAACACATTGTTCTAAGAATATGTTAAAATTTATTAAACCTCAAAATGAAGAATGACTATTTGCTTCAGAGGTGATTATTCTTTTGGTAATTCATTCTAGGTAAATTGTATATTGCTAATTAAAACCAACTGTAATAAGGACCTACTTAATAAGTAAGGGGCATTTTGGAAGGAAAAGGGCACAAAGAAGTAAACAGGGACTAACTGACATGTCAAGGGAAAAGCAACACAACTCTTAGTAACAGAGGAGTGGGGGATGGGTGGGTGGGGAAGGGGACGGAGGGGAGCAAAAAGGGGATGGATGTAATACAACAATAAAAATTTTTTAAAAATAACAGAGGAGTGAATTACCTCGATTGGAGGATTCTATATCTGTCAGTGTTTCAACAAAGTAGTTCAGAGGCAGAAATTCCACACTGAATGATGACTTGTCAATCACAGAACTCTGAGGCTAAAAAGGAAACCACTTCTGGTATTAGTTGATTACCGAAAACAAGGAGATTTTTTTTAAAGTGGTGAATTGCCCTGGTTGGTGGCACAGTAGATAAGGCGCTGAACTGCAAACCGAAAGGTCACTGGTTCGATTCTCCAGGCACATAACCAGGTTGCAAGCCAGGTCTCCAGCCAGCTCTGTAGCTGGAGGCCGGTGAAAGGCAACCATACATTGATATTTCTCTTCCTCTCTCCCTCCTCCTCTCTCTAAAAAAAATAAATAAAATCTTAAAAAATAATAAAAATAAAAATAAAAAGTGATAAGAACTACAATTGCTGCCCATATGAAAATGCTGAAATAAGCAAATAGGACCCATAAAAACATTTAGTGCTTTCACACTGACTCACCTGTTTTTTATAGTTCTGAAGCAGTTGCTTCACATGGTTCCGGGAAATAATGTTAGAACTCATAGGATGATCCCAAAGTCGACAGACCTTCTGACCAAGAAGCTATTATGTAAATTGAAAAATAGGTCAAGGAGGATTTTTAAGGCAGTGAAAGTACAATACTGTGAAGATGGGCAAATTCATAGAATGAACACCACCAAGAGTGAATGCTACTGTTAACTATTGACTTCAGGTGATTGTGCAGTAGGCTCATCAATTGTAACAAATGGACCATTCTGGTGGGGATGTTGATAATGGGGGAGGCCATGTGTGGGGCAGGGGGTATACGGGAAATCTCTGTACCTTTACCTCAATTTTGCTGTGAACCCTAAACTACTTTTAAAAATAAAGTCAATAATAAAAATAAAGGATGGGAAAACATTTACTGTATTAAGTAAATGTACCTTATATCTATTCATAATTTTTAGAATATTAGTCCAAAGTCACTAATTTAAAAGGCTCTTTATGCTTAATGATCCATGGGAAACGATTATTTCCTAAGAAGTGTGCCTCTGCATTTTGAATACTCTCTTAAATGCAACCTTGAGAAAGCAGTTTATACACTGATGTTGCCAAATTCTTTTTCTGAAATGGAGTTCCTCTGCTACTCTCCAAAACAGGGGTTCTGCATGCCAACTCTAAGTGATGTTTTGATAGGAAACTAAAGGTTATAGGCATGTTCTCTGCCAATGCCTTGCCCAGAAAATTTTAATTCCCTAAGCGTATGAGGCAAAAATAAAAAATCAAATTTAGAGAGCAAGCTAAATGTTCAGAGACAATCTCCAGAGAGATCTAGTCATGGAAAACATGCTTTGTTTTCTATTCTTGTCTTTGCTTCAGTAAACCCGCAAGGGGCAGAGGGTGTACAAAGCAAGCCCATTAGACCTAGAAAGGCAACCTGAGATCCCTTTGTGGGAGGATCATGCCAGACGCAAGAAAGAATGTAAACAGCACACAGAGCTGGCCAGGGCACTCAGGGTCAGAGGCTCTGAAGACCTTGCTGTAGATTTTCTTATTTTTATAGTATTTTTAACTCCAAGTGCTAATACTCCCCACAAAAACAAGGAGTGCCTATATAATCCTTTCCCTCATGCTTCTCATTCTTTCTTCAACCTGGGATGTTGTCCAGCTCTGGTGGAAACGAGTGGGAGGAAATGCAGTTCCAGAACCTTCTGACCTCACCTGTATTTAAATTTCTTATCAGTTTAAAAGCCAAAAGCACATGTTTCCCCTTTTCCTCCCTGCACTCACAGATGTAAATATTAGTGCAGTTTCCTAAGAGGAGAAAAATGGCCAACTGTTTTAGGTGAGCCGTGCTGAGGCTGACCAGAGCCTCAGGAACAAGCACTCTGTGGACGCAGCGGGAGGGGGGGCGGACAGTAGAGGGTGGGGAGGGGTGGGATTTCTTGGGAAGAGCTGAAAAGTGAACCGATTCAAGTGATTTGGCCCAAATCAAGTAAATCCTCCTTCTGCAAGAAGAAATTGAAAGAGGTTCATGCCAAAGCTTAGGAAGAAAATAAAATATCATTCAGGATTACCGGAGGAAGACGCACAATGATGCTGAATTTTAGTTTTTCACTTTTCTCTGTGTTGTCCAGATCTGTAAGAAAGTTGAGATTGGCAAATAAAACAGAAATCTCCATTTTAATATCTGAACAAGCTAACAATACTTCAGTGGTTCATCCCGGTAACACAAGTCCCAACTTATATTCTCAGGCTAACAATGCTTGAAAATTTTTAGTTTGTGTGTCTCTGAATATAAGGGATTTTTAAATGAAGTTGTTTCTATATGTCATGAAACATGGTTCTTTAAGAGGCTTGAAACAGAAGGCACCTTGAGGAAATACTTTAGATTAACAAAACTCACCTATAAAATACCCCAACTGAATCATTTAAGTTAGAGTAATTATACTAGAGTAATTATACTAGAGCCCATATTTAAAGTTCAAATTTACATGAGCACTGCCATTTCTCATTAATTTTTCTTGCATTTTAAATCTAACTTTGCAATAGCAGAGTTAATCAGCTGAAATTAAGCCATTTCATGACATTTTCTTAAGAGGCACGCCTTCAGAGTCTCCTATCCTCAAATGCCCTCATGTACGGAAAAGAGCTATAATAGCTGTGTGTGGGTTGAGAAGCCATTTGGGGTCTCCTGAGGGCAAAGACACTTTATATTAGTCCAAAGGATGGTTACAGGAAATAAACTGTATGCAGAAGGCCCAGCTGCATAACTAATGGCACCCAGCGCAAGAGAAAATAAAAAGAAGAGCAGCTTGATCAAATATTAAGAGTCCAAGCTTTGACGCGAAGCATCACCCTAAGCACCAGGCATGAGTGCTGCTGGCCCTGAGCGACCACACAGGTGGCACACCCTGAAGGCAGGTTCGGGATGGAACCAGCACTCTGGCTGGAACCAGCACTCTGGCAAACTCAGCCTCAGCCTCTTACCTTTCATGAGCCTTGTGACAGCTGTTTCTGTGAGAAGCAACACTCCATTATCAATGTAATGCAGTAGGTTATGCAAAGGGAGACAGTGGACGCCAAGGATGGTGTGCAGAGTGTGAAAACCTAGGATGAGAGATACCGGGTGGGTAGGGGGGGAGCTGTAAACTTGGTCATCCAAAACCTGCAGCCTTCCTGATAGAATAAATCAAGGGTTAATGAAGCACTTTGCTCAGTGCTTGGTGCCTGATGTCAACTAAATGCTGCTTGAAGACAAGGTCCAAATTTCTTTCTTAGTAGTATCAAGACTAAGCACTGTACTGGATATATAATAAGTTCCCAAAAAGTCTGCATTCCCCTCACAGTGTATCTTCCCAGGCAAAATAAATAAATAAAGTGAAAGACCTACTTGATAAAAAATGGCTTTACGGTTTAACTGGCTGGAGATGCTATGGTAAGATGGCAAAGTGAACAGTTAACAGAAGACCTTGAAACTCCACATGCCCAGGCTAACAAGCTGATGGATAGAGACCATTTTGCTAAAGAGGAAAATAGCTGAACCAGAAGAAGACAGCTTATAGGCCTGAACCTCTGGGTATGCTTTGGGTGTCTCCTTGGACTAAATTATATAAAAGAATTAAAGTAATATTGTTAGATAGCAAATCTATAGTAATTCAATAGGGAGGAAGGCTCTCCCAAACCTAAGTACCATGGGGAAGAAAGGCTCCTCAAACATGCAGAAACCTAGAGTTCTAAGTGCACTACTAATAATAAGCAATAAAAACATCCATGGGAGAAGTACATATCAGACCAGGAGAGAATCAGAAGAACCCTCTGGAAAAAGATGGCGTGTGAGGGGAGCTGTGATGAGTACATGCAATTCCGGGGGATAGAAATGAGGCAGGAGAGCATACAGAGTGAAGACAATAGAAAAAGGCAAGTTTGTATGAATAGATCAAAGGTAAGATCCTACCAGTTGACTTATTAACAGCAGGCACCTCAGCCTTTGTGAGCCTCTGTTTCTTCATCCTTCACATGGAACCACTGGTACCTTTCTTGCAGGGCTGCTCTGAGAATGAGAGCTGGCTCATAGGAAGCCTCGCCAAAGGCATACCAACAGTGAGTAACATCAAGCATGTACTGAGACTTCAAACTACACACTGGCTCACTTCATCCTCACACAAGCCCACAAATTCACAGGAGCTAAGAAATTTGTCCAGGATCATATAAACAGTAAGTGACTGAACTGATTTTTAACACAGGCTGTGAGATTTTAGCCTAGGCTTCTACTATAACATCATCCTGCCTCAATAACTGGTAGTTGTGTTAACAAAACAGTAACAGGGGCCCAAAGGTAAGAAGGTATGCGGCATCCCCAGAAAACATCCAGTGATCTGGCTGAATTGGAATCAGGAGTATGGGAGGAACAACAGGAGGTAAGGCTGGAAAGGTTAATTTAACAAATCCCTTCTATACACCAGGCAAGGAGCTAGGTGTACAACAAGGAGCAAAGTAGGCACCACAGCTGCTCTCATCTACCTTCCAGTCTGACAGGGAGAAAGAAAATCAAATAATCACAAAAATCAATGTCTATTTTTAATGTGACAAGGTACTATGAAAGAAAAGCACAAGGAGCTCTGAGTGCATGTGACAGAGGGTGGATACTGAATAACAGCAAGGAATTTATTATTCAGTAATCTCGGGGGAGGCACAGAAAGTTTTTAAGCAGGACAGAAAGAGAATTTGAACTTAACTTTTGGAATAATGGCAACAGGCAAAGAAGGGACTGGAGTAACAGTTTGCTACAAGAAGTATGAAGACCTACCTGTTGGGAAGCTATTGCAAGAACCTGGGCAAGAGGTATTGAGGGCATTCACAGTGAAAGAAGAGAGAAGGGATAGAAGAGGCATGGCCCCATGTGCAGGCTTGGAACTGATAGGAAGTGGGCAGGAAATGACAAAGAATCATAGCCTAGTCCTGGGAGCTTACATGACAAAGAAATTATACCCAAAGAGCTGGGACTTGAATTCAGACAAATCATGGAGTTTTCTCCCTCCATTCCTACCTCCCTCTCTCACTCAGCATATGAATCATAAGCAGTGGGAAACCTGAGTTCTACATCCTGGAAACATTAGGGTCAGATAAAATGGAGACTCTGCCCACAGCAGGTGTTAATGGGCTAGCAATGGATGAGTCCACTAGTTTCCCTGAATCCCCTCAAAAACAATGATTTTAGCCATGACCAGCATGGCTCAGTTGGTTGGGCATTGTACCACAAAGTCAAGGTTTGCTGGTTCAATTCCCAGTTGAGGCATGTGCCTGGGTTGTGGGTTCAGATGTTTTTCACATTGACATTTCTCTCCCTCTCTCTCCCTCACTTCCCCTCACTCTAAAAATAAATAAAAATTTGAAGGAAAAAATAGTAATTTTACTACCTAATTAATATGAGATTTTTTCAAGTGATTTTGGACATTCTTCCCAAAATTAAAAATTTTATGAAATTTTTTCTGAATAGAAGTTAATAAGCCCTATAGGTTTTAAAAATTCCTTTCCCCTCTGTGTCCATGTCCTAAAGATCCCTAATGACCCTCATCCTCTATACCTAGGGCACAATTCCAAATTCAACCGTCTGTTCTTGGCCTCCTATCTGCACCTTAGCTTGAAGCACAGGAAGTTGGCTAAAAGTAGGCACCAATTCTGAAAGAGAGCTTTCCAAGCCAACTCTTCTGTTCATCCTCTAGGGTTCCTGGCATCCCTTAGCCAGCAAGGGAACACAGATCTCTTTTTAACTACAAATGCTCCAGCACTAAACCATGGCTTCCTTTTTATGGTCCTCATTCTTTTTTGCCTTTAACAAACTCAGGTTACATGTTTTCGACACTTGAAACTCAGTTTTACCTATCCAGGAGGCCTGAAAAGCATGCACACTGGCCCTGTATTTAGGTGACACCCAGTCAGCTAGCCAGAGGGAAAAACTCACCAAAAAGCAATACAACAACCAAAACCCAAGTACAACCAGACATCCCAAATAAATAGCATAAAGGGCATCCCAATAGCACTGCATTCAGGAGGCCAAGGAGACTGCACCACTGAATCCCACAGGTCTCCTACCACAGAAAGTCACACCACAAAGATAGGATACCAAAGCAGACCAATCTAAAAATCAGAAACAAAAAAGAAGAGTCACCTAAGATAGGGAAACAATGAAACAACCTCCCATCAAAAGGAAAGGAAGAATCCTCAGAAAGACTGCTAAAGAAAGAGAGGCAAGCAAACTAAACATGGAATTCAAAATAGTGATGATAGAGAAGCTCAATGAGCTCAGCAAGCTCAAAGAAAACCACAAACAAATTTAGGGGAACTATGGAGAACTCCAGGGAAGCTACAAGGAACTTACTGAGAACTACACCAACATTAAAAAGGACATAGAGCCCTGGCTGGTAGCACAGTGGATAAGGCGCCGGCCTGCAAACCCAAAGGTCACAGGTTCGATTCCCCAGCCAGGGCACATAACAGGGTTGCAGGCCATGTCTCCAGTCAGGTCTGTGGCTGGAGATAGGTGAAAAGCAAGCATACATTACAGTCTGTCTCCCTCTCTGCCTCTCTCTCTTCCCCTCTTTCTAAAAATAATGAATAAAATCTTAAAAAAAAAAGAATAAAATCTTTAAAAAAAAATTAAAAGGACATAGAAACTATAAATAAGAGCCAGGAAGAAATGAAGAATACAATTTCTGAATTGAAAAACACAGTAGAACGAATCAAAAGCAGGCTAAAGGAAGTAAAGGATCGTATCAGCAAGTGAGGGACAACATAGGAAAAAAATTCCCAGACGGTACAACAAAAAATAAAAAAGGCTGCAAAAGAATGAAGAGGTCTTAAATAGAGCTGCAGGACAACATGAAACATAATAATATTCATATTATAGGGATACCAGAAGGGGAAGAGCAAGGAATAGAAAACTTGTTTGGAAAAGTAACAACTTCTCTAACTTGAGGAGAAAAAAATTCACACAAGTTCAGAAAGCACAAAAAAGTCCCAATGACAATGAACCCAAACAGACCCACTCCAAGACACATCATAAGTAAAATTTCAGAGAAATTTTCAGGCAAATTTCAGAGACAAAGAGAATCCTAAAAGCAGCAATAGAGAAACAGCTAATAACATACAAAAGGGGGTTCCAATAAGGTTATGAGCTGATTTCTCAACAGAAACACTACAAGCAAGAGGGGAATGGCAAAAAAATATTTCAAGCAATGAAAAACAAAGGCCTACAACCAAGAATACTCTACACAGCAAGACTCTCATTCAAAATTCAAGGTGAAATAAGGAGTATCCCAGACAAAAAAAAAGAAGGCTAAAAGAATACATCCCACCAAACCAGCATTGTAAGACATACTAAAGGGTCTGCTTTAAGCAGATGAAGGAACAGAGTGAGAAAGAGAGGAACACAGGTACGAAGGGCAAAAGTGACCTATCAATAATAACCTTAAATGCAAGTGGATTAAATGTACCAATCAAAAGTCATAGGATTGCTGAATGGGTAAGAAAACCCACATATATACTATCTACAAGAGACCAACCTCAGAACAAAAGATCGACACAGACTGAAAGTGAAGAGATGGAAAAAGATATTTCAAGCAAATGGACATAGAAAAAGAGGCATAGCAATACTTATATCAGACAAAATAGATTTTTTACCAAAGACCATCAATAGAGACAAAGAAGAACATTTCATAATACTTAAGAGAACAATTCACCAAGAAGATATAACCCTTGTAAAATATATGCACCCAACATAGGAACACCCAAATACATAAGATAAATCTTGGAGGACTTCAAGAAGGATTAGACAACAACACACTGATACTAGGGGATTTTAACACCCTATTATCAACAATGGACACATCTTCCAAAGACAGAAACACCGAATATACTGTGGTATTCAACAACACTTGAGATAAAGTGGACTTAATTGATATATACAGAACATTTCACCCCAAAGAAGCAAAATACATATTCTTTTTAAATGCACATGGAACATTCTCAAAGATAGACCACATGGTAGAACACAAAATAAGCATCAACAATTTCAAATTCAAGGATATTGAAATTATATCAAGCATCTTCTCAGGTCACAACAGCTTGAAGATAGAAACCAACCTCAGGGTAAAAACCCAAAAACATTCAAATTCATGGAGACTGAATAACATGCTATTAAATAATGAATGGGTTAACAATGAGATTAAGGAAGAAATAAAAAAATTTCTGGAAACACATGAAAATGCACATACAATAGCCCAAAACCTATGGAACATAAGAGGGCAGTCCTGAGAAGAAAGTTTATAGAAATACAGGCCTACCTAAAAAAGACAGAAGAATCTCACATAAACAACCTGTCTAACCCTACAGCTACAAGAACTAGAAGAACAACAAACAAGCAAAACCCAGAGCCAGTAAAAGGAAGGAAGGAATCAAGATCAGAGCAGAATTAAATGACATAGAAACTGAAAGAACAATTCAAAGGATCAATAAATCCAGGAGTTGGTTCTCTTAAAGATAAACAAAATTGACAAGGTTTTAACCATGCTCATCAATAAAAGAAGAGAAAATACCTGAATAAATAACAGAAACAAAAAGGATAATTCACAGCCAATACCTTAGAAATACAAAGGATTGTATTTCTTTTGTAGGAGAAATTACGACAAACAACTACATAACAAGAAATTTGACAACCTGAGTGAAATGGACAAATTTCTGGAAATAAGTAATCTAAAACTGAATCAATAAGAAGCAAAAAGCCTGAATAGACTGATAACAACTAGTGAAATTGAAGCAGTAATCAAAAAATTCCATGCACACAAAAGCCTGAACCAGATGGCTACACAGGCAAATTTTACCAAGCATTTAGAGAAGAGCTAACTGCTATCCTTCTCAACCTATTCAAAAAATCCAGGAAGAGGGAAGAGAAGTCCCAAACTCTGTGAGGCCAGTATTATTCTAATCCCAAAACCAGGTCAAGACACAACAAATGTATTTTTGTAATTTTTTTTTCTTTTTTTTTAGAGAGAGGGGTGGGGAGAGAGGCAGAGAGGGAGAGAAACATCAATGTATGGTTGCCTTTTACCTGCCTCCAGCTACGAATCTGGCTGGAGGCCTGGCTTACAACCTGGTTATGTGCCCTGGCTGGGGAATTGAACAAATGTATTTTTCATGTATTGGATCCAGCAATATATTAAAAAGAATTATACACTATGATCAAGTGGAATTCATCCAAGGGATACAAGGATGGTATAATATTTGCAAATCAATAAGCATAATACAAACAAAATGAGAGATAAAAACGATGTGATCATATCAATAGATGCTGAAAAGGCATTTGATAACATACAGCACCCCTTTACGAAAAAAATGCTCAGCAAAGTGGGAATAGAGGGAGCATACCTCAAAATAATAAAGGCCATATATGAAAAACCTACAGGCAACATCATATTCAATGGGCAAAAACTAAAAGCTTTTCCCCTAAGATCGGAAACAAGACAAGGGTGCCCACTCTCTCTACTTCTTCTAAACATAGTTTTGGAAGTCCTAGCCATAGCAATCTGACTAGAAAAAGGAATCAAAGCATCCAAATTAGAAAGTAGGAAGTAAAACTGTCATCATTTACAAGTGATATGATAGTATACATAGAAAACCCCATAGACTCCATCAAAAAGCTACCCAACGTAATAAGGGAATTTGGCAAAATAGCTGAATACAAAGTTAATATCCAGAAATCAAAAGCATTTTTATACACGAACAATGAATCAGAGATAGAAGCTAGAAAAGAAAATCCCATTTACTGTAGCAACAAGAAAAAGAAAGTACCTAGGAATAAACTTAACCAAGGAAGTAAAATACTTGTATTTGGAAAACTACAGAACATTAAAGAAAGAAATTAAGGAAGATACAAGTAAACAGAAGTATATACTATGTTCATGGATGAGAACTATTAACATTATTAAAATGTCCACACCACCCAAAGCCATTTATAGACTCAACACAATCCCTATTAAAATACCAATGACATATTTTACAGATCTATAACAAATACTTCAAAAATTTATATGAATACAAAAAATAACCACAAATAGCCATAGCAATCTCAGTAAGGAAGAGCAGGAGATCCAAGATGGAGGCATAAACACATTACATCTCCTCCCACAACCAAAAACAATACATTTACCTCAAACCTAGAGATAGCCAAAAGTTTCTGAATGTAGAACTGCATGGAAATCCAACAAACAAAAGATAGGAGAAAAAAGACTCATCCAGACAGGTAGGAGGGGTGGAGGTGGGACGCAGAGGAAGTGGTTAGGCGAATGGATTGCTGGCGCACTTGGGGGACAGCTGCACTAGTGGTGGCACTGGTGGGAGAGCGGCAGGGGCCTGCCAGTGGTAAAAATAGTAACAGTAGGGGCACCTATGGAATGCTCCCAGCACCAGACCAGATCAATCACCCCACTGTTCCAGCACCAGGGAAGAAAAATAAAAAGCCACATTGCTTTTTTTTTTTTTTTTTTTACTGTGAAAACCAGTGGGGGTTGGGGCACAGGAGGTATTGGAGAGAGTTTGTTTATTTAGAGGCCTCCAAGGTCCTAAATGTCCACAGGCCCACCCACTCTGGAAACCATGGAACTAAAGAGGAGCTAGCCCCATATGGGACGTGAGAGAAGGGTCTGAAAAAGGGAAAGTGCTAAGCAAGCAGCATAGATCCCTCTCAGATTTCTCCCCTACTTACAGCACCACTACCTCTAAGGTCACCCCACACTGATGAATACCTAAGGCTCCTCCCCTTATAACAGGTGCAACAGCTCTACCTGAGACACGGAGGCAAACACAGGAGTGTGTCAAGATGCAGAGTCAGAGAAATAAAACTCAAAAAAATCAAGGTCCCTGTGGCCAAACTAAGCACCAGAGAAGTAGCCAGTCTGACAGATGAACAGATAGCCAGCCTGACAGATGCACAGTTTAAAATGCTGGTAACAAAGATGCTCACAGACTTGTTAGATATGCTTGAGTACAGTAAACATAAGGGAAAAAGTGAAGGCTAGGCCAAGTGAAACAAAGGAAAGTGCACACGAAAACAATGGTGATGGGAAGGAAAATGGGGTTTAAATCAACAATTTGGAACATAAGGAAGAAATAATCAATCAGCATAGAAAGTGGAAACAAGAATTGGAAAAAACAAGGAGAGGATTAGGAACATCTGGGATGGCCTTAAACAAGCCAACATCTGAATCAGAGGAATGCCAGAGGGAGAAGAGGATGGGTAAGAAACTGAAAACTTGTGTGAAAAAATAATAAAGGAAAACTTCCCAAATTTGGTGAAGAAAATACACATACAAGTCCAGGCAGCACAGAGAGTCCCAAACAAGCTACATCCATATCAAACCACACCAAGGCACATCATATTTAAAATGCCAAAGGTTAAAGATAAAGAGAGATTCTTAAAAGCAGCAAGAGGAAAGAACAGAGTTACCTACAAGTGAGTTCCCATAAGATTATCAGCTGATTTCTCAAAAAAAAACTTTGCAAGCAAGAAGGGGCTGGCAAAAGTATTCAAAGTGATAAAAAGCAAAGACCTACAAGCAAGATTACTCTATCTACAAAAGCTAATTTTTAGGATGGAAGGGCAGATAAAGTACTTCCCAAACAAGGTAAAATTAAAGGAGTTCATCATCACTGAGCCATAATTATATGAAATATTAATGCGACTTATTTAAGAAAAAGAAGATCAAAATTATGAACATTAAAATGACAACAAACTCACAACTATTAACAATGGAACCTGAGAAATGAAAAAGAAGAAGGAAAATAAAAACAAACCAAGCAAACAACCAGAACAGAGCCAAAAACATAAGTATGGGGATCATTGGAAGGGTTATCAGCTGAGAGAGGGAAGGGGACAAAATGGGGAAATCATGTAGGGGTTAGGAAACATAGTTGGTGGGTACAAGATAGACAAGTGAAGTTAAGAATAATAGAGGAAAGGGTGAAGTCAGAGAACTTATATGTGCAACCCATGGACATGAACTAAGAGGGGGGTGGGACTGCAGGAGGGAATGGGGAGATTGGATGGAGGGCAGCAAAGGGCAAAGAATTTGGAAAAACTGTAAAAGCATAATCAATAAAATATACAAGAAAAAAAAAAAAAGATCAGTGCTCACTTCGGCAACACATATACTACAATTGGAACGATTCAGGGAAGATCAGCATGGCCCCTGCGCAAGGATGACACTCAAATTTGTGAAGTGTTCCATATTTTAAAAAAAAAAAGATCAAAGTAGGAGGAATCATAATACCGAATATCAAACTATGTTACAAGGCCACTATAATTAAAACAATCTGATACTGGCATAAGAATACACATATTGATCAATGGAACAGAATAGACAGCCCAGAAACAAACTCAGGTCTCTACAATCAATTAATATTCAACAAAGGGAGAAGGAACATAAAATGGACTGTAAATAGCTTCTTCAACAAATTGTTGAAGCTATTTGTTGGGAGACCTGGACAGCAACACTCAAAAGAAATGAAACTAACCACTAACTTACACCATACACCAGAATAAGCTCAAAATGGATAAAAGACTTAAACATAAGACATGCCACCATAAAAGTCCCAGAGGAAAACATAGAAAGTAAAATTTCAAATATCCCACACAGCAGTATTTTCACCAATATTTCTCTGAGAGCAAGGGAAATAAAACAACAATAAACAAATAGGATCACATAAAACTAAATAGAATCTGCTCAGCTAAAGAAAATGTCAGCAAAATAAAAAATGAAACATCCATATGGGAAAACATATTTGCCAATGACACCTCATTCAAGGGTTAGATCTCCAAAATATATAAAGAACTCATACAACTCAACACTAGGAAGACAGGCAAGTCAATTAAAAAAAGGGTAAAGGACTGAACAGACACTTCTCGAAGGAGGACATACAAAGGGCCCATAGTCATATGAAAGAATGCTCAACATTATTAGCCATCAGAGGGGTGCAAATTAAAACCACAATGAGATACCACCTTAAACCTGTCAGGCTAGCCATCACTAACAAATCAACAAACAAGTGCTGGCAAGGATATGGAGAAAAGGGAACCCTGGTGCACTGTTGGTGGGAATGCAGACTGGTGCAGCCACTATGGAAACCAGTATGGAATTTCCTCAAAAAAAAAACTAAAAATAGAACTGCCTTTTGACCCAGGGATTCCACTGCTAGGATTCCACTGCTAGACCGCTGAAACACCAATTCAGAAGAACCTATGCACCCCTATGTTCATAGCAGCACTATTTACAATAGCAAGTGCTGGAAACAGCCTAAGTGCCCATCAGCAGATAAATGGATCAAAAAACTGTGGTGCATTTACACAATGGAATACTACATAGCAGAAAGAAAGAACTCCTACCCTTTGTGATAGCATGGATGAAATTGAAGAGTATTATGATTAGTGAAATAAGCCAGTCAGTGAACGACAAATACCATATGATCTCACCAATACAGGAAATTAATGAACAAAACAAACAAACAACCAAAATAGAACCAGAGGCATGGAAACAAGGAATGGACTGACAGTGACCAGAGGAAAGGGGGGAGGGAAGAAAGGGGCAAAGAAGGGGAAAAGTTTAAAGAACTAGTATAAATGACCCATGGACATGGACAACATGTGGGGATTGACTGTGGGAGAGGGGATAGGGTGGGTGGGTCAGGGGAGCGCAATTGGTCGGGGGATGGGACAAAAGTAATACAACAATGAATATTTTTAAAAAGAGATAAAGAAAAAATACCCTGTATTTACATGCACACGTGTGCATGCACTCGGTGCAGCATTGCTTCTTCACCTGTTTCCACATCACAAGAGAAACAAATGTTTAAAAGGAAAAAGGATAGAAACTGTTCTTCCCTACCTGATCCATGGACACAAGCTGTTAAGTCTATTCAAAATAATTCTCAATCACTACGGGCAACAATTTCCTACATTCTTCCTCTTCATCCATTCCTGCGAAAGAATGTAATGTTCTGCAGAAAGTGAATTTGTACGACTTCCCAAGAATAATATTTTTCTCAGTTTCATTTGTTTACAAAAGGAGCTTGATCATCATGGTGAACAAATACGTAAGTGACAGTTCACTCCTCTACCAAGTATTTTGTGTTCATCATAAATAACTAGAAATTTAAGCAAAAAAAAAACACAGAGTTTTCATTAAATCCCTTCACTCTTTCCAGAAGACACCTCACAATTCATATTCCATTGGGATAATGTAAAGCCATCCATTCTCTGCATAAATGGTCACTTTCAGATTCCTACAGTGTCTAAAGAAACCCATTTTGTAATTCCATTACATGCAGGTGTGTGGCTAGAAAAAGCATGAAGGATTCCAAACTATATCAGGTATTTCACAAATGCAGAGGAGTTCAGACATGCTACAGGGGGGTTTGGGGCCAAAGTTTGAGCAGCAACTAATTCAACTGGAACATAAAATTCTAAAGGCAGAACAGATTTTGGAGCCAGACTGCTGGATTTAAATATTGACCCTGTTGTTTAATAGCTGTGTGACTTTAAGCAAGTTACTCTTAAACTTCTGTGTCTCAATTTCACCATTTCTAAATGGGAACAATATTTAGTGAAACCATATGAAAGTCCCGTTCATGTTGGTCAAAAATTTAATGTGGTCCAATTTAAGTTCTAACCTTCAGGAGCGTTATGAAAATTAAATATGTTAATTTATGTAAAATACTTAGAACAGTACCTGAAACAAAATAGGCACTATATACATGTTAGCTTAAAATGAACAAATAAAGAAGTGAATTAATCATGGATGAGGGAATAGATGTATATGAATAAATAAAACTGGCTGATATATTATCAATAAATTAACAAACAACTGTTGGCAAGGAGGTAGAGAAAAGAAAACCCTCATGTACTATTGATGGGAATGCAGATTGGTATGGCCACTATGGAAAATAGTATGGAGTCACTTTTAAAAATTAAAAGTAGCCCTGGCTGGTGGCACGGTAGATAAGGTTCTGGCCTGTGAACCCAAGGGTCACAGGTTCGATTCCCAGCCAGGGTACATAACCAGGTTTCAGGCCAGGTTGCAAGCCAGGTCCCCAGCCAGGTCTGTAGCTGGAGGTAGGTGAAAGGCAACCACACAATTATGTCTGTCTCCCTCTCTGCCTCACTCCCTTCCCCTCTCTCTAAAAATAATAAATGAAATCTCTAAAAAAATTAAAAGTAGAACTAACTTATGACTCAGCAATTCCACTTCTGGTTATTAATTTGAAGAAATCCAAAACACTAATTTGAAAAGACATATACACCCCTATGTTCATTGCAGTATTATTTACAATAACCAGGATATGGAAGCAACCTAAGTGGCCATCAGTAGATGAATAAATAAAGAAGATATGCTCCATGTATGCAAAACAGTATTACTCAGCCATAAAAAAGAATGAATTGTTGCTGTTTGGTGACAACATGGGTAGACCTAGAGGGTATTATGTTAAGGGAAAGAAGTCAGACAAAGACAAATACCATATGATTTTACTTATATGTGGAACTTAATAAACAAAACAAACCAACAAAATAGAAACAAGCTCATGGATATAGAGAACAAATTGTTGCCAGATGGGAAGGAGATTCACGGGGAATAGGTGAAAAAGGTAAAGAGATTAAGAATTACAAATTGCCAGTTATAAAAATAATAGTCACAGGGATATAAAGTAAAACATAGGGAATATAGTCAATAACATTGTAATAACTATGTATGGTGTCAGATGGGTACTAGATTTATCAGGGTGATCAGTTTGTAAGGTATACAAATGTCTAATTACTATGCTGTACATCTGAAACTAACATCATATATTCAACTATAATTGAAAAGTATTAAAAATTAAAGAATTATCTAAAAATATTTAAAACCTGATTTATACTACATAATAACTATCACAAAGCTTACATTAGAACTTACATGCAATGAACGTATGGCACATAGTTTATAGCAATCAGAGGTTTGTTTCTTATAATGGCTATTGATTTACATGCACATCTTCCCAACTAGAGTTTTGTTAATTTTTGTAATTGTTCTCATTTCTAGCACAGTACCTGGCATGTAATAATCACTCAACAAATGTTTGTTGATTGAATGAACAAATGACCAGTTAAATGAATGACTGCATACACATGTGCTGTTTTGAGGCCTGATTTGGCCCTATTTCAAAATGCTAAGGAAAATTTTTAGCTTGTAAGCATGTAAGAGTCAGCTCAATTTTGTCACCCAGCCAGATCCACTTTTTTTCTGTGTATTAACTCTCTTGACCAAATAAACTAGGCTTACAGACATCAGAGAAAAATCTCCCTGAATCAGTTCCACTGATTCAAAGTATCCTAGAAAGTTAAGTGGGGACCAACCTAGGCTCCCAAAGGTTAGTGACAAACCACCATGTAGTTTAGTAATTGGGGAAGATCTGGTCCAAAGAGACCAACCTTAGGCCCATCTTTCAGTGACACTAGACACACAATTTCTCAGACACACCAAGTCTCATTCTTAAACTCATGTGTCAAAGTCTAGGGACCATGTGAAAAAGAAAGAACAAATTTATTACAACAAAAGGTATCAGAGCCAAAACTTACCAGGAGGTAGAGGTAAGAACAAACTGCTAGTAGCCTCCAAAACCCTGGTCATGATGTGGAAGACCGCAAATTCAGCAGCACTAGCTCGCCTATTGCTGGGAAAATACCAACACAGCACATTAGCCAGGGAGCTCCTCTCTGAAACTCCATGTGTCTACGCAGTAGCTTCGAGACAGATGGAATCCATGCTAATCATGAAAGGCTATGCCCAACAGAAAGCTTCAAAAATATAATGGTGACCATCAGCTTAATGCCTAGAATCTAACCAGGTGACACATAAATGATCGATTATATCATCAGTACTGAGCTTATACTGATGTCCCCTCCTCATCGACCATCAGCCCAGAAAGAGAATGAATGAAGTACCAGGGGCATAACTTTGAACACTGAGTACTGAACTAAGATAGATGGGGTCAAGACTGGTGAGAATTGCTTTCAACTGGTAAGTTTCAAAAAGGCTTTGCTATAAAACAGGGGTCAATCCGAGTTGTTTTGGTTCTTTGCATACTACAATAAAAAGACAAAAAATACTTGCGTACAAGTGGAGAATCCAGGGATGAAGATTATGTTTCCTCCAATTGGCATCCAGTATTTGGCAAATGAGATCCAACTGGAGAGGCAAGACAGTCTGTTAACCTCCGTTCATCCCCCTTCCCTCAGGGGCCCCACAGCCACCCTTTAGGGCAGCTGGCATTCAGGCAGTTCCCAGATACAGAGCCAGCCTTTCTAAGGTCAGTTCTGAGGCACTGGAATCCCAAAGTGGAAAGACTGAATGCACCCCAAGTCTAACAGAGCACCCTCTGTCTGCGCAGGCAGTGCCCCAGCTGAGCTCCTCTGCCTGGCTAACAGGCCCTCAATTATAGGCCTTTGTCCATCCATGAAGATCAAGTGCAACTGAGTTTGCTTTAGGCCAATTATGTGGCAAAGGTCAACAGCTGACAGTGACAAGAAAAGCAATACTGAACAGCGTGACGGTCCTCAGCATAGGCTATGGAGTAAAACTGGTTTCAAGTCCCCAGGCTCAACATTATATGAGTTTGTCAATAATAGGACAGTCTCTGCCAAGCATTTATGAGCCATGAATCCATGTATTGCACGTATGGGCAAAGGAGAGGGTCTCCTTTCAGGAACGAGCGCTATTTACTGTTTCTTTTTGGCTGAAATCAGGTAAAATAACATGTGAGTAATATAATCAGGTTCTACAGCAACTTCTGAGAATTTGGTTTAGAAGGGTAGCCCAGTCACCCTCCTGAGAGAGGCTTGGGAGAGGCAGCTGTTTGCTGCTGGGCAAGGGCAGGCAGATTTGGCTTCAATTAGTAACTGCTGAGGCGGAAAGTGAGGGACACTGAGTTTTCTGAGATTACATCTGTACCACTTCCGGTCCTATTGGCTCTAGGAGTGGTTAACATAAACTAATATTAAAACTTTCATATGATTAACTATAGGGAAGAATGACCCTTGAACAAAAACTCTTAGCACTTTGGAAGGTGAAATTTAAAATCAAAAGAAATAAAAGTGATAGGTAGATGTATTAACTAGTTGTATGTTATTCGCGAAAGGACTAAGAAAGCAAGTTAATATCAACGTGGAGAAGACCAGTAACGCATTCATAAAAGTCAGCTCCTCAGTATAGTTCTACTGCAGGGGAGAATTATTTAAGTAAGTTTCAATGCTCTGATTATAAAAATCAGTATATGAGAATACCAACCTCTCCTAATATATTAAAAACTATGTGATTTTAAAACAAACACGAAAGATTAAAATAAAAATAGAAACTTTAAAATTAAACATGAAATTAAATGAGGGCCCTATCTAATAAATTTAACTAATTTTCCAGAATTCAATGCAAAAGTACTTATTTGAACACTGGCTCATTTGCATACTGGTCTTAACCCAAACTTAGAGAAATAGAATGTTCTTTCTCTTTGTGTGTATTTTTTATTATATTTTATTGATTATGCTATTACGGTTTTCCTGATTCTGCCCCCTCTTCCCTCCCTCCACCTAGCACCCTTCACTCCCTCAGGCAATCCCACGCCATTTTTCATGCCCATGGGTCCCGTGTGTAAGTTCTTTGGCAACTCCATTATCTAAACTGTACTTCTTGTCTCTGGGCAGAGTAATCTTAACTGTAGGACCCTGCTTTCCATGACTGAATATTTCTTGCCAATCCCTTCTTGCCTGCAAAGTTTCTTTCAAGAAATCAGCTGACAGTCTTATGGGAACTTCCCTGTAGGTAGCACTCTTCTTTTCTCTTACTGCTTTTAAGATTCTCTCTTTATCTTTAACCTTTGGCATTTTAATTATGATGTGTCTTGCAGTGGGACTCTTTGCATCCATCATGTTTGGGACTCTCTGTCTTTCTGGATTTGCATGTCTATTTCCTTCACCAAATTAGGGAAGTTTTCTCTCATTATTTTTTCAAATAGATTTCCAATTTCTTGCTCTTTCTCTTCTTCTGTCACCCTCTAATGCAAATGTTGGGACTCTTGAAGTTGTCCCAGAGGCTGCTTATACCACCTTCATATTTTTGGGTTTGTTTTTCTTCTGGTTGGTTGAGGTTTTTTTCTTTGGTTTTGTTTTGGGATTTTTGCTTCCTTATGTTTCATATCATTGATTTGATTCTCAGCTTTATCCACTCTACAGTTGTTTCCCTATAAGTTCTTCTTTATTTCAATTAGGACAAATGAGGTACCCTTCATTTCTGACTGGATCTTTTTTATGCTGTTGAGGTCCTCATTGGTGGGAACCCAGATATCAGAATATGTAGGAAATATGATATGCTGTAACCAGGTCAGAAGAAACAAACAATGCAGAAAGTACCAACAGTCTGCTCTCCTCTCTTGGAGGCCAGATATGGCCCATCATAGGAAACTGAAAAAAAAACAGCTAGGGATATCCTATGTGGTTTCTAGGGACTCTCCAACAACCCTGCCAATCAGAAATTAACAACTAGACACCACTTCAGTAAGGGCCAGTAGAAGTCAGACACACCAACCTCACCAAGATATCCCTCCAAAATTTTATCCACCACATGTGGGTGAGAGACCAGCCTGTTTCAGGTCTCTGCCCTCTCCTACCCATCTCAATGTTTCTTTAATTCCGTAGTTGTCAGACTTCTATTCAACTAGATTTCTGACAGTCCTCACTGATGGGTGTCCTATATTTTAGTTTAATTTTGATGTGGTTGTGTGAGAAGGTGAGCCATGTGTGCCTACACTGCCACCTTGACCAGTAGTTCTGATAGTGTATTGTTGAATCTCTTTCTGTGTATTTAAATACTTTAAGTTGTTTTTTCCAGAATATTATTTCTAGGATCAAAGTAGAGTCAAGCTTCAACTCCATGTGCTTTTTAAAGGACCCAAGACAGTCTCAAAATTTAATCCATCACTTCTATTTACACCTGAATTGGTATTATTAATTTCAATTACACAATTTCAGTAAATAGCTAAGTGGTAGATGAGTTGCCAATCTCATCAGTGGTTCAAATCTGGTCTAACTGGGCTGTTGGGGCTAATTAACACATTGTTGACTGGCAATTTAATACAAAAGCTAATGCAAGCACAAACATGAGTTAACTTTCGTAGCAAGCTATATCCATCTGTTCGTTCACACATTGCTAACTGGCAATTTCTAGCAAAAGCTAATGCAGCTGCAATCACGTGGTAACTCGTTATCAGTTGACAACGTTTGGGCTTGAAAATATGAGGTGTTTTTGTAACCAGTAAACAATGTGTTAAGAATTCAACTTCAAGTTCTTTCATGTCTGCATAAACCTCCATGTACAGAAATCATTACCTACTGTTTAACAAGAAACTGAAGATGCCAAGGTGAAGTGTGAACATTAGGTAGCCATGCTGAGTTCATCTCTGGTCTATGGTTCATAAGCATAGTATCACTATTTGAAGGGAATGAAATAAAACACTTTCAAAAACCAGGTTCTCTTTGTTTTGAGGCTCTTTTATTGTTTCCTCAATCTAAAGTACCAAATACTCTGGTTTGAGAATGGGAGATCTCCTAAAACCTAATTTGAGAAACACATTGAACCACATACTTGGAAATATATACCAGGGGCTGGGGGTGAAAAACAAAAAGAAAACCAACCAGTTTTGAGCTATAATCCAGAACCATCTGTTCAATTTTCTTCTTTTCTACACCTTGTAAGTGTCTCAAAAGATGATCTTTCAGTTCAGATACCATCTGAAAACAGGATATAAATAAGGTAAGTCACAATCCACCCATTCACATTGCAACTGGTTTGAATTAGATCCATTTATTAACATTACTCAAGAGTATAAAAATATTGGGTCTGAAGATCCCACCAGCAGAAATACATAACCCTCAAAAACAAGGAACAGACTGACAGTGACTAGAAAGGAGGGGGAGAAAGGGCCCAAAAAGGGGAAGAACTTAGTCAAAGAACTCATATAAATGACCTGTGGACATGGACAACATGTGAGGATTGACTGTGGGAGAGATAATGAGGGTAGGTGGGGCAGGGGAGAACCATGGGGGGGAAATGTTACAAATGTAATACGACAAAAATAAATTAATTTAAGAAAAAAAGGAAAGGTATAGCCCTCAATCGTCCTTTGATAAGCATAAATCAGGCACCAATGTCTTCCTCACAAGGCACCATTTCTGATTCATTGAAAGCCCGGGAAGCAGCTGAGTGGTAAGTTCCAGGCTTGATGAGAATTCTCAAAAAAATAACCCTCAAACAAAAGTTGCTTGCCACATCCCTAATTATTTTGTCAGACTAAATTCCTAGGAATGGAATGGGTGGATCGCATACTTAAAGCTTGTGGAAGCACCACCAAAATGCCTCCCACTGTGGTTATACTAATTTTCAACTGCATTGGATTAGGCTATCAATTCCCTATATCCTGAACTTGCTAGTATGACTTTTAAATTGTTTTTAATTTGACAGGCAATAAAAAACAAAGAAAAAACACTTGTTCTATTTGTCATTTGATTATAGCAATGGTAAACATTCTTTCTCTCCTCCTCCAGGCCTAAATTCACTTTGGAAAATTCATTGGTCACAGCCTTTATTTTTTTATTCATTACCCGGAGTGCTATTCTCTTATTGATTTGTATAGTTTACTTATACACCAAATGTTAATCATTTATCACATATATCAAACATTTTTCCAAATTTATTGTTTGCCTTTTGTTTCCATTTATGTTTTAAGTTTTCAATCAATCTTTTCCTATATGTCTATGTTCAATAATACCTTAAAGGGCCTTCTCTATTTCAGTACTATTGCAAACAGATAGATTCCTTTATCTATCTGATATTTCTGTTGGTTTATGGCAGTATTTTCAATTCATGTGCCACAAGAATTTTTAAAACATGCAATACCTGACTATTTTAGTCAGGAGCACTGACCTCTTTTACCTTAAATTGTCAAATTGAAAAATAACAACACGTGAACCCAAAGGTCGCTGGTTCTATTCCCCAGTCCAGGCACATAACCTGGTTGCAAGCCAGGTTTCCAGCCAGGTCTGTAGCTGGAGGCAGGTGAAAGGCAGCCATACATTGATGTCTCACTCTCTCCCTTCCCCTCTCCCTTCCCCTCTCTCTAAAAATAATAAATAAAATCATTTTTTAAAAATGACAACAGTCAACACAACAATACCAACAATAGCCATCTATTGTGTAAATGAATTCAAATTATACATATTTTTATTTGTCAGATCTTCGAAAATTATAGCATATTTTTTGGCATGCCACAGAATTTTAGCAATTAGTTTATATGTGCTGTGAAATGAAAAAGGTTGAAAATTGCTGGTTTATGGTATAAAGTGGTGGTACTTGGAATAGGTCAAATCTAACTTAATTTTGTTTTACAAATAGACAACCATTGAGTGGTTCATTTATTTAAAATTATTTCTACATTGACTTAAATGCCATATGTATCATATACTAAATATTCCAATTTAAACTAAAGTATGGCTATCTATTTTTGTATAAGCACCATATTGTTGCTGTCATGTAAATCAACAATGCATTCAGATAATGGCAGTCCCACACCTCTTTACTATATCTAGTGAGCCATTTAGTCAACTGTCAAGAGAATTTTATTGGACTTGAAAATGAAAATTGTTTTTCATTATTATTTCTAACTGGTTAATCCTGATAAAAAAAAGAAAAGAAAATAGATATAGAATCACCAGCTTACTAATTTGCTACTTATTTTCCATTTTCCCAGTTGATTACTTTATTACTTAAGAAGTCTTACCATCTTCTTTTACTTTTGTTTCTTCTTGCATTGGCTAGAATTTCCAGAACCATAACAAATTTTAGCGAAAATTATAAGGATCCTTAACTTCTTTCTGATTTTAATAGGAATGCTTCCAACATTCCATTAAGAAGAATGTTGGTTATTAGTATTAGATTATTCTTTGTCCTATTAAGTTAGTATATTGCAAAAGTAGAATTTTACTTTTATCAACTTTTAGTACCTATAGAGATTATAATTTTTTCCTCTTTGACCTAGTAATGTGATGAATTACATTAATATATTTCCTAATATTAAGCCTTCATAGAAAGAGCCCCACTTGGCCACATTGTATCTTCAAAAAGACTACTGGGAAGTATTTTAATTAAGCTTGGTGTCTATATTCATAAGTAAAAGTGATCACTGCCAGATGTTGGTTTTAAGGTTATGCAGGCTTTTTAAAGTGATTAAGTATCTCTTTCAAAAATACTTTACATACCATAGGAATGACCTAGTCCTTAAAAGTTTGAAAGAACAGACTCATTAAATAAATGGGGGCCTATTTTTGAGATAATCTTTGACTTTTTTTTTCAAATTATTTGATCATTATTGTGCTTTCAGATCTTCTATTCCTTCTTAACTCAAGGATACTTTAAAATTTTTAAATGTAACTAAAATTTGTAAGTGTACACTTTCCTCACATTTTTTAACTTGCCATATCTTATAATAGATTATCCTATTCTTAAGCCTTCATAGTAGCAAAAATATTTTCTTGATGTCTCTAATCACACTTTCAAAGATTTTGGAGTTATTTATCAATTCTGCACTTTAATTATTTTGATTTATATTTCTTTGGTTTTCCTAGTAGTAAGTCTTCTTGAGAAAGAATGTTTTCTTCTGCTATATTTTAAACCTGAAATACAAATGCCACCGAAACATTCCTTTTTCCTTGTTTTAAACACTCTCAAAGTACATTTCTTTATGATGTTTTGTAGTTATATTTTTATTGGGGTAATCGATGAATGTGTGTCTTCCCACTAAACTGTGATTCCAAGATGGCAGAAATCAAATTGTGTCTTACCACTAAACACACAAGGCCTACAGTGGCTGGATATAATTTTGTGTGGAAAGAATGAAAAACAGTATCAGAATGAAAAGTTCAACCTATGTCTTTCTTCTTTTCTTGGAGCCCACTGTTTGCTTACCACAGACCACTTACCAGCCCCACAAGCAGCCTCTGGTGGTTGTCTTCCTCCTGGAAGAGGGGTATCAATCTTGGCTCTGAAATTAAACAGAGCAATTGTCAACTAGGACTGTTTACTGGAAATATGCTAGAAGAAAGAGGAATCAGCCTGGTTTCCCCTCTCTGAGTCATTAGGGAAACATAACAGTCCTCTGATAGGATAAAAATTTTTCACTAGGTGAATGTGACCTAAGTTCTGTAAGCTCAACTGATCACTCAGATGACTTGCAGAAAGCTCTGGGCAACAAGAAGAAGAGGGGAAGGAAGGAAGGGAGAGATGGGAAGAGGGAGGGAGGGAGGAAAGGAGGGGAGAAGAAGGGAAGGAGGGAGAAGGAACACATATTTCAACAACAACAAGTTCTGGCTTTGATTGCCCTTCAACACAAAAACTTACCACCGTGTAAGAACTTCTGCTCCATTGGAGACAGAGCAATTGGGGACCTCTCTTAACTCTAAGAGGGTAAGAGACTGGATGGAAGGATCACAATTCTTCTGACCTCTCATGGTTCAGTGTGTTCAGGAATTACTAACCAAATACTGTGGCAATAACACTAATTGGTTTATCAGGCTGCAAAGTAACTAGATCAAGATGGAAAAGTGACATATAAGGTTAAATTGAATGGCACTTTCTCCACTGTAACTTGCACTTCACCAGTAAGACCGGAGGGGCAGGCATGGAGTTGCTCTGAAAGATCTGCCCTAATACTCCTCCAACAGCACTTGGTGACCCACTCTTCCTGTCCCAGAGCACATGACACAGAGAGCCAGTCAGGATTTATCTACATCGGTCCATGGGCTGACGACTCCAGGGAGGGCACAGATGCCTCCTGAACCTCAGGAGAAATCCTACCTGGATCCTACACAACCTTCATGATTAGGATAAAACAACTCAGGCCTTGAGCCCAGCAGCCCTGAATTTCACATGGAGTGCTCTGACCCTGGCAATGATGACATTCTTCCTAGGAATCTAGCACAAGCAAAGCATGTGAGAGGAAGAGGCAAGTTCCCAAAAGTGTGTCAAGAAGGACTGACTAGTAACAGGAGGCAAGCAGGCCTGAAGGATGGAAGCAGGAGGGGCTCTCGCAGGGGGAGGGAGAGTGGGCACAGCAGAAACAGGACACCAGGCCAGCAACATTTCCCGCATTGCAAACCCCTGAATCACACATGTCCACAGACTCCTGCTGACAGCTGCTGCCTGGTGCTGGTGACAGAATCCCTGGCTTCAGATATGGGTGGTCACAGGGACAGAGGCTGGTTCCCTCTGGGCTGTTCAGTGAGTCCAGGCTCTGTCCGCCTGGGCTGGCTGACAAGGTCACTGTCTCAATTCATGTGGGTTGTGTGCACAGCTGCAGATGTGCAACATGCTGTATAAAATCGTTTCTGTTAGGGTCACCCAACGTATGCCTAAACATCCGGGCTCATAAAACAGAAGTGAGGTATAAAAACAACAGCTTTTTAAAATAGAGACTAATTTTAATAAGCCATGAAAGCGTTCCCCTGACGGAACCACAAAAGGGCCTTTACTTGAATATGCTTAGCATTCTCTTCCCCCAGCTTCATCCAGCTAAGTCTCCCTTGTTGGTCAAGATCTCCTGACCTAGCTAGCCCCTTGCCCCTGCACCCTGCAGTTACATGACATCTGTCACCTGGTTTAGAAATTATGTGTTAGCATTTCTTCCTCATACACTAATGGTCAACCAGCCACCCCAGGTATCCCGCAGGTGCCAAGTGCTGTACCAGGTGCTATAAACATTACCCCATGTACTCGCCTTTTCTCCTTACCCTTGCCCTGAGGAGGACCACACAAAATGGATAAATGGTTTGCCTAAGAGGACACCATTAGCATGTGGCCAAGCTAGAATTACGTCCCGTTCTGTCTGGCTCCAAGCCCCTGCTCTTCCCCTATGGTCACAGTGCTTACCTAGAGGATCCTCATCTTTGCACTTCTAGGACCTGGCTCAGTGAGCACAGGTGTCAACCAAAATGCAAGGAGCAACCCAGTAAAGGCCCTCGTGTGATCAGGCAGTGGGAGAGAAACCAGCCTAAGCCAAGGGAATTTCCAAAGTGCATTCAGTAGGTACAGCCAGAGGGCATATTAATTAAATCAGCTCTGTGAAGAAAAATAATGAAAACCAGAAGGCCAACATTCAGGGACCCCTCCAGCAAAAACACATTCTGCAGCTGTCCCTGAAGATGCTGGTCCGGTGCCAGGACAAGCACGGAAGGAGCTGGGTGGCCACTCTGGCAGGAAGATATTAAGGGGTGCTGCCTTCATTACACTGTTGGAAGTGATTTTCTTGCCAAGCCACAGTGGAAGGACAAATAGTGTTACAAACGAGACACTGACTGAAATTAAGAATGCTTTATTACAGGTCTTTTTCTTACCCAAATTCCTTGCTTCTATGTTCGAAATCACCCTACAAAGAAATCAGCCAATGTTATTCACAAAGGAAGTGCTGCTTTATTATTTTTTTAATGAAAACCACAATACCATAGAAAGATATCATCCTTTAAAAACCCAATACCATTGCAGAAACTGTCCTCAGGCTGGCGAAAACCTCAAAACAACTTTAATCAACTTGGCAAAAGCCACATTAGGCAATTACAAAACTCAAAGTCCTTTAGTGCAGACAATGGCAATAATTTAGAACAATTGCAGCTCTCAGTTATTGGAAATAATAGGAACAGAAAATAGACCAGAGGTTGGAATGGGGCCGATACTTGCAGCACTCTGAGATGACTCACTATCCGGAAAATCTGCTTTCAAAATAAGAGCAAGCTCACCAGTCCACTATCTGTACACCCCCCCACACACACACACACAAAGTGTTCAGTTAATAAGGGCTTTCTTTACCATTTCCTTATAATTCATCCATCCATAGGATGCAAAGCTATAAAGCTTAACAGATAAACTAAAAGCTCCAGCATCGATTCCCCAGCCAGGGCACATAACCAGGTTGTAAGCCAGGTCCCCAGCCAGGTCTGTAACTGGAGGCAGGTGAAAGGCAACCATGCATTGATGTCTCTCTCCCTCTCTGCCTCTCTCCCTTTCCCTCTCTCTAAAAAAATAATAAGCAAAGTCTTTAAAAAAAAAAAAACTCCAGCATCAAACTCTAGAATAGGACCCAAGTGGCTACATTCTGTAGGCTAACAGCATCATACACAAAGGATACACAAAGAAAATAAGCTACTTCCATGAAAGGTAGCCAACAAAATAACTGCAAATGATAACTATCTCACAGATACAATAATCCCAAACTTTACTTACTTTACAGCATTATCAAGAATATTCCTCACATACACCTTGGACCTTTTTCCTGTTTTCTAGGAGTGAAAATATGTCAGAGGTGTCAAAGATGAAGGTCTTGTGGATGACATTTTTCACATCAAGGACATAATGTAACACAATTAAGAGTTTCAAAACAAAGTAATATACTTTCCAGTTAAACAGGTAAAATACCTAGATTATTTAAAAATTATTTTTCTAAAACTATTATAGATTTTACAGGAAGTTGCAAGTCAAGTATATATTACATACAGCAACACAACAACTATCTACAACAATATTATAGAGAAATCTTAGGTACTCCTCACCTGAGATCTCCCCAGTGTTTACATCTTACATCTTATATATGTGGTACACTGTCCAAGTCAGGAGGCTGATACCGGTACATACAGTATGTGTGTAGTTCTATGTCAGTTTATCACATGCATAGATTCATGTACCATCACAATCAAGATACAAAAATGTTTCATCACCCCAAGGAGCATCAGAGACGCACCTCTTTCTGCCTGTTGGGAGACTGGTGGCAATGATGTAAAGAGCCTGGCGACCGGGGAGAGTGCCACCAGTGCTAGCCAGCCTTATGACTTGCAGGCAGCACCTGGACCTAACACACTAGCTCTTGCTTCTTGCTTTGTGCTCATGAACTCACACATACCTCTTCTGAGATCAGGCTGTGCCACTCTCTCCTGACCACGCTGTTGTTATAGTGCAAGTGCGTCTTGGAGTACTTAACATATTCCAGGTTGGCATTCAGCTTTTTCCAGTAGCTTCTAAAGCTATGCACCTGTAGAAGACAAAAACATTGGTGAGCTTGAGCCACCAGCGCGGCTGCCCAAATTACTCAGGAGGACCATGCAAGGCTTGCTGCTGGGTTCCCTTACTTCCTCAGCTCTTACAGAGCACCATTTCCCGGTGAATACTTTCCATGAAGAATGGTATTTTTATCCCAAAAGGGATTCTAAAATAGACAGATTTAAGGAGTCTTGCCTTCCTCACTTCCTCTCCTACCTCCTTCTGCCCAACTGATATGACTCCCCTGGGTATAAGCTAAGCAGGTCTGCCTATGTTAAACACACATGTTGTATCAACAGTACCATGTTCAGTCAGAGAATGTTCATATGACTTAGAGCACATGGAACAGGCTTACTTTCCCAATAAACTTACTTACTTCTAAAGCAAGTGAACTAGTTTCACATTCAGTTGTCAAGGTACTCCAGAACAGAATAGCTGGCATCCTATCTAGGTCTTTGACTTATTGACATAATAAATATACTACCCTAAAGCAAGAATGTATCCATTATGTTCATTTTTTAAGTTAAATGCAATATTAAACCCTTTTTAGTGTTGAAGGATATGCAGGCACAAATTGGTTTTTTTTAATCAATGAAGAAAAATTTATGATATACATGTTCTTGTTAAAACATGTGATTATAAAGATTTGACTGAGGCCAAGCATGCAAGATGTGGCCATAAAACATAGTGAGTTAATGCTTACTATGGTAACAGACCTGGCTATAATGGAAGAAAAAAGAGAAATGAAATATGCCTCAATCAAGAAATGTGTCCTTATGTTAAATAAGAACACATTATCCAAATTCTTATTAAAAGGATGGTCACCATTGGTTCAAAACTGATTTTGGAGTATCTGTAAAGTAAGTTACATAATAATAACTTGCTGTTTTAAGTACCTGAAAGCCAAAACCAGCCAACTTTCCTTCTCAGGCAGAAATTAAACTATTTCCAAGAAAGTATCATTTCTAAGGGAAATCTGAACACTTGAGTCAGGTCATACTCCTATTTGACCTATCTCATTCACCTTTTCCTTCCCCTTCCATTTGTTTATACTGAACGTATCTTTATCCACCTATGGTCTTCTTTGAATCGAAGAAATAAAAATAATGAAAGCAAGTCCTGCCAACGTTTGACAGTATTAGATGGGACGTCATGACAGCTTTCAGGCAGTTCGAGCTTTTGGTTCAGGCACAGGACTGCCAGAGCCAGAAAACTTGCTGGTGTTGTGGTGACATCTAGCGGTCAACTCAGCAAGTAGCACTACCAAGTTTGCCACGGGACCCACCATGTGGGTGCCAGACTTGGCTCAGGGCAAGATGTGTGAGGGGAGGAATGTTGGTGTTCTTCTAGCTGTCATAGGGTCTCTTCCCCTCAGAACAAGTGCCACCCTCCTGTCAGACGACCCCACTCACACTGGCTCCTAAGAAAAGATCTCTTCCAAATTACCTTCCTTCTCCTTACTCCCCCATTTTAAAAATCCCTTTTCTCAGCTGAGAAAACAGGTAAAGTAAGTCCATGGACAGGCTTCAAAGGGGCTCACGAACCCACTGTGGCGGTGTGTGGAACAGAGTGTGTGCATGAGAATTCTTCTGGGTAGGTATATAGTTTGCACCAAATTTTCAAAGGAATCCCTGACCTACAGTCATTCAAAAGCAGTCAGTTTGAAGGGGGGAAAAAATCTAAGTTTTAAACAATAACAACAACAGCTTACACTTAAATAATAAACACTGTGCCCTGGCTGGTGTGGTGTGGCTCAGTGCATTGAGTTCCGGCTTGAGAACCAAAGGGTCGCTGGTTCGATTCTCAGTCAGGGCACATGCCTGGGTTGTGGGCCAGGTCCCCAGTTGGGGGCATGCTAGAGGCAACTGATTGGCGAGTCTCTCACACATGGACGTTTCTCTCCCACTCTTTCTCCTTCCCTTCCCCTCTCGAAAAAGAAAATAAATAATATCTTTTAAAATAAATAAATAACACTGTTGAAAAAGTCCCCCAAATATTTTAATATCAACTTACAGGTTTTTCAAGAATATCACTGGGCTGAATGCTGTGCTATAGCTATTAAGAAAGTGCAGAGAAAAACCATCTGTAGCGTGTGTCACTACGTGGGATGCAACTTCTTGAGTTATAAAAATTCATGGACGTCATTGTAAATTGGATGGTCTATTCGGAAGTCTGGTTAGTAGACGAGACCCAGAGGATGACATGGGTTTGATTTATGTGAAGGAAAAGGAGAAGATGTTCCAGGTGTGGCTCTGAGGAAGTCAGTGTAGACTGAGAGGCCCAAATGTGGGCTGGGGTTTAGAGCATTGGAATAGAGCAGAGAAAACAAGCAACAACACATCATTCTCTGTGATGTAGGTAGCTAACTGCCTTTAGAGTTTATTCCAAACTTCAGTAACTACCTCATCCCATCCCTTGGAGATACAACTAGTCTGGGGTGACAAACCTGAGCCTACCAAGTTTTACAAGTTCCCCCAAGCAACCCTAATGCTCAGACAGGGCTGAGAACACCGGCTGAGCATGTTCAGGGAACTCCAGTCTCCCTCCCACCCTCAAACATCTTCCCCAGTCTACACCCCTGGTTTCAAGGCTGAGGAAGACTTGTGATTGAGTTGTTAAATTATAGGAAACAGCTTAGAGGAAACAGTTTAAGCTAAGAGGAGCTTAGGGCCAACCTGTGAAGGATCTCAAATGCCAAGTTAACACCAGCATGCTCATTAATCCAGAGAATAAAGGAAGCCCAAGATAAAATGTTAGCTACTGTAACATGGTATTGGGGTGGGGGTAGGTAAGGAAGCTGCACAGTTATGTGGGAGCAAACCACTCCAATCAGTCAACTACCATGTATGGAACTAGTTGCATATAAGCGCTGTATTTATCAGAAACAACTGATGTGAAAGCCACACGGCCGAAGAAGCACATCACCAGCTACTTAATCAGAACTCGTAAAGCTTTAAAATACATTTAAAGATCTTTGTAAGAAAAATACCCATTAGCTCAGCTACTTCTGGAAGGCTTGGTATTAGAAGCCAGTAGATGTTCCAGGAATGATCCAGAAGCATTTTCCTGCATAAGGGGGAGTTTTAAACTTGGATTTTTGAAAGAAGTCTCTTCTTGAGAAATCTTTTTGTCTCCTGGGATGACATAAAGTAGTTAACAAATGTAGACCATCACAACCATTAACTGAACAAAAGAACAAAAGAGTTATATTAAGGGATTGTTCCCATTTATGATTTGGGTTGCCAGTTGATTAAAAAAAGAGAAAAACTTGTGGTACAGACTCATCCAAAAAATTACTGTCAGGAAAAAACATCTGCCCCTCATTTCTAAACAGGCCTCTGGCTTTGGTCATAGGTCTTCTGATGAACCAGCATCTTCTTTCAGGAGATGAGGCCAGGTGGGAGGGGAGGCCAGGTGGGAGGAAAGGCCAGGTGGGAGGGGAGGCCAGGTGGGAGGGGAGGCCAGGCGGAGGGGACCTCCATCCTCCGCGCTAGGCCCAACCAGCACAGCTAAAGCTTCTGCGTGCTCAGCTCCTCCGGGGATACCACTTGAGTATCAGCTTTTACTTGCAGCCAGGGGAAGCACAATGGCCCACTACCTCCAGCACAGACAGAATAAAATAGAAATAGCTATGAGTCCATAAAGGTGTCAAGGCACCACACTAAGCCAAAATGCTATAGGGGCTGGAACTCCAGAGTGAAATGCTCAGCTTCTCTGACCCCAACTTTGGTTCCCATGGCGTTCGGGCAGTGGCTTCCACTTAGTCTTGCGTATAGACAGGCTAATCATTAGAGGAATTCCATCTGCACCTTGAGTTTTACAAAAACAGTCCCTTACCAGAACATGTCTTTCCCGAGGAGATAAGGCAAGTATGTACAAAAATAATAATTGTTTATCAATGATTTGCAGGAACCTCATGACTGGACTCACGTGAGCTACAGTCAACAGGCTAAGTGTCCTCAGACCCCTACAGTGCCAAGATGTTCGCCATCCTCCATCACTTCTTGCCCCTCCCTTTCTCCCCTTCCCTTGATATGAAAGAAGCCTGAATTCTATACTTTCTCAGCATGGTTCTTGAAGAAGCTAATCTGTCATCTTCTCAGCTTGCTGGATTTCCAAATACAGTCACTTTTCCCTGCCCCAACGCCCTGTCACTCAGTTTACTGGTCGCCACGCAGAGGGCAGGGTGCACTTGGACTCAATTTCACTGAGGGCTTCCTATAAAGGGATTGCACGCTGCAAATGCAAGTTCTCCTATTTATAAATGAACTTCCTCCTTCTTCCCAACATCCATTTTAAAAATCTCTTATTCTCTGCTTAGCTGGGTAGTTCTCTTAGCCATCTATCATGGGCTGAATATTTTAACATAATCATTAAATATGGCTCTAAATTATTCCATCTCAAAATCATCCTGTGCTTCTGACAATCTATAAATCAGAAGATTCCAAAGCCTCCTCCTCGATAATTTGTTACAATTGTACACAGAACTCAGGAAAACAGTTGCTATGTTTAAAGTTGTCCCAGAAGCTCCTAATCCTCTCATTTGTTTTCAATTCTTGTTTCTTCTTTCTGTTCTTAGTGAGTGTTTATTTCTTCCTTCTATTCCAAATTATTGATTTGAATCCAGGCTTCTTTCCCCTTGCTGTTGATTCCCTGTATATTTTTCTTTATTTCACTTTGTATAACTTTCACTTCTTTCTTTATTTTGGGGCTGTATTCAATCATTTCTCTGAGCATCCTGATCATCAGTGTTTTGAACTCTGCATCTGATAGGTCAGCTATCTGTTTCATTTAATTGTTTTTCTGGGATTTTGTTCTGTAGTTTCATGTGGGCCATATTTCTTTGCCTCATCAATTTGACAGCCTCCCTGTGTTTGTTCCTGTGTAGTGGGTAGAGCTGCTTTGTCTCTGTGTCTTGGTAGTGTGGACTATGCAGTAGATGTCCTGTAAGTTTCAGTGACAACTATCACCCAACTATCACCCAAGCTAGGTACTCAGAGTGCACCCTTCATGTAGGCAGAGTACCCCTCCTCTTATAGTTGAACCCTGGTTGCTGTTAGCAGATCAATAGAAGGGATTTACTCAGGCCAGTTAGCTGCAAGGACTGGCTATGACCACTGACCACCAACCTCCACCCTCCATGAAGTATCAGCTGTGCAGAGGGAGGGTGATGGTGCTCTAACTTGGTTTGTGTAATGAAGGCCAAGGTCAGCCCCCACCTGTGTCTTAACTGAGGCACCTGCCTGAACTATAAAGCAATCTGAGGTGGTTGCTTCTTGTGCTGGGCTTGGAGATCCCCAGGCAAAGCCAAGCTGTGAATCTGAGCTGGCTGCTGGCAGTGCAGGACCTAGTGCTCACTGAGGCAGCTGTGCCTTGTTTGATAGGATTTAGGAAGTTGCGAAGCAGAGGCCAAGACAGCCATTTATTTGGAAAGGCAGCTTGGGTGGGCCCATAAGTTGGGTGGGGCAGAGTCTCTGGTGATCTCCAAGGCGGACCAAACAGAGTTAGTCAGGTTGAGGGGATCTCAGATATGGCACCAACTTGCTGGTTCTGTTGGGGATAGGGGTTAGAAAAGGCATAATGGCCCTGGCTGGTGGCACAGTGGATAAGGTGCCGGTCTGTGAACCCAAAGGTCGCAGGTTCAATTCCCCAGCCAGGGCACATAACCAGGTTGCAAACCAGGTCTCCAGTCAGGTCTGTGGCTGGAGGCAGGTGAAACGCAACCATACATTGGTGTCTCTCTCCCTCTCTGCCTCTCTCCCTTCCCCTCTTTCTAAAAATAATGAAATAAAATCTTAAACAAAAAAAAAAAGAAAAGACATAATGGCCTCTGTTTGCCTTGATGCCAGATACTTCAGTTTTTCTCCATATACCCTGGTGCTAGAGCTCAGAGGGAGTGAGTCTAAGCAGGTGAGTTTGTGTGTGGGTTCTTTAAGAGGAACTGCTTGGGGTTCCAGTAGTTTCTTCTACCATCTCAATCCCCACTGGATTTTGCAGCCAGAAGTTGTGGGAATTTATCTTCCTGGCACTGGAACCCTGGGCTGGGGTTCCTGGTGTGAGGTTGGGACTCCTTACTCTAAAGATATCCCTTCCAAATTTTTATCTACCACAAGTGGGTTACAGACCAACCCATTTCATATTAGTACCCTCTCCTTCCAATCTGGATGGATGTGATTCCTTTAACTCCATAGTTGTCAGACTTCCATTCAGCTCAATTTCTGACAGTTCTGGCTGATAGTTGTTCTATATTTTAGTTGTAACTTTGATGTGGTTGTGCAAAAAGGCAAGCCATGTCTGCCTACACCACCATATTTCAAAAGTCACCTTATCGACATAAACTCAGATGTGGTTGAAAGGGGCTTGTTACATATAGCAAAAGACATTCTTCTTATCTTTGTGTTGTGGAGCTATTTCAGGAGACTAATATTTAGTATATTAGTCTAAATAGTATAATGAACGATGTCCCTATAGTACTTATCACTTAGGAAATTATTAGGATTTTGGAAGCTATGTTCCAGAGACGATGGATGGAGACTAAATATATATTTGTAGTTACAACACAACATCACATGTGCATAAACGGAACTTTGGAAAATCATATAACCAATTGATATTTCTGATAATGCTATATTTTTGTCAAAGCAATAATTCTTATTTTTAAAACTTGCCAACTGTTAAACTGTGATTAAACTGATACTTTGGATCTCTAACAAACCTTTTAAGTAATGGAGGTTGTCTATATTGGGACAGTCAAAGAAAAGGTGTCTTTGTGTTTCACTAAGCAATTAATTATACTCCTGCCCTGCCCAGTTAAAACAGTTATTTTTATACACTTTTTAAGTAAAGATGCATAATTAAATAAACAACTCTATAAATGGAGAACAGCCCAGGTGTCAATTACTTATTTCCCAGTTGCTCAGAGGCATTGAGACGCCTGATTGACACTTGCAGTAACAACACCCTCATTTCTGAGGGATCTTAAGTGGGAAGGGATTTTAATCTTTCTAGGCTTCCCAGTTTCTGGGTCAGGTGACTAATAATCCCTAATGAGTAAATAAAACTCTTTCTTTATAAAATGAAACTAAAGGTGTCTGGCTTAAAAAAATACATTGGTAAAAATAAAATACTATCTATATTTCTCCATGTGTAGCATGCTCTTTCAATTTTATCTGTATGTTCAAGTAAGTTATAGTTTCTCTTTTTTAATCCATACATGCTTCCTGCGGTAGGACAGTTCAGCAGTTTCTCTTCTCATTATAAAGTTAAGGCTAATTTTTAACCTTTTACGAAAGTTGCCATTTTCCTAGAGAAAACTATATTTTAAGAAGGGATAACGTAACTCTTAGAAAGTCACTTTACTTATTTATTTAAATGCTCACACAAGAATAAGTTCAATGATTTTGGAGAGAGGAAGGGAGAGAAAGAGAGAGGGGAAGACATCAACATGACAGAGGAACATCCACTGTTGCCTCCATATGCAGCCCAACCTGGGGTCAAATCCACAACTTTTTGGTGCACAGGATGACACTCCAACCAAGCCACCTGACCAGGGCTAGGAAGTCACTTTTCTTCTTTTTAATCCTTATCTGGGGACATTTTTTTTTTTTTTTTTTTTTCATTGCTTTTACAGAACAGGTAAGAGAGAAACAGAGAAATATCTGTATGTGAGAGAAACATCTGTTGGCTGCCTCCGGTAGGCACCTGGACTGGGATAGAATCCTGTGCACCCAGACCAGGGATCAGACCTGTAACACTTCAGTCACAGGATGATGCTCCTACCAACTGAGTGACAGCCACCAGAGCAGGAAGTCACTCGTGATGACATTTCTTTTAGGGTGAGGCGTCTTTCAATATATTTCTTGATTCATTTTTTTAATTCTTCTGGAAGCCCTTTTGTTAAGTATCAGAGACTGTCTCTCAAGTGACAATCTTCTAATTCAACTGGTTTATATCCATCCTAACATGTTCATTCAGGGCTGGCAAAAGTAGGCTTACAGTTGTGAGTGTACAAAATGGAGTTTACACTTGTATTATTTATTCGTATTATTACTATTTACCTACTTTTGCCCACCCCTGTATATTAAGTTTGTAAAGTGCTCCACTTCAAACTAAAATTATTTGCAGAGCGAAGGAGGAAAGTACATATCTAGTTTTATTTTCCCCTCCTCCTGACACCTTATCAGGGCAGTCATACAAAGGACAATGGAAGCAAGTGTGGGTCAGAGTAAACAGGGCAAGTCTGGCAGCAGGCATGTACTCAAAGGGCAGCTTATGATTCAGGTCATAGGTGCCCAGAGCCAACTTCTATTAGGTAAGCATGCCAAGAACAGTCTTCTAACTGGGGCTGAGAGGGAGGAGCAGAGGTGGGACATACCACTGCAACCAGGGCCCTCGCAATATAATTAAGCTGGGACTCGGGGTTGAAGAAGTAGGTCAAAGACAGCAGTGTATAGTGATGGGTATTATTGAAGCAGAGGGGAAACAAATGAGAGCTGTCAGGGCCAGGGGTCCTGTGCACTGGAAAGTACCGATTAGTCTCCTAGGCTGAGTGATTGGGATGGGGGTGAAGGCGCTGGCCAAACCAAACCCGTACAATATCTTCCAAACCCGAGGCCAGTCCCAGCAGCACACATCTGCCTTACTCCCGGATCATGTAGCTCTGACAATATCTACAGTTCAAACTTGTCCTAGGTAACACTTCTACTAGCATATGGGTACATATGGAGTCACCGAAGAGCTCTCATGCTTGTTTGGGAATGGTTAACAGGAAACAACTGTCTGCAAGGCCAGGTAAAGATAGTTAAGAAAGAGGAGAAAAAGTGAGAAGGCAGAATGAATAACCAAGGAGAAAAATATATATATATTCATTTACACGAACATACACACACACACACACACACACACACACACACACACACACAGAAAAACAAAGATAAAAACCAGAGAGCGCAAAAATAAGCTACTTTGTTTTTAAACAAAGCTAAATTATATTCTTGGAATACCCCAATGGGTAAAAACATAAAGGGAACCTTCCCATCACTCTTTATACTTAGTTTTTAAAATAAAAATACACAATGTTGATATTATAATAAAATTATACTCTCATAAATTCCTTGTAGCAATGTAAATTATCACAATATTTTTTGGTTATCAATTGTGCAATAAGAATTAAATGCTAGACTGGTCAGTGGCTCAGCTGGTTAGAGCAGCAATCTGTGCACCGAGAGGTTGGGGGTTCCATCCTCACTTGGGAGTGTGCGCAGAAGGCAGCTCACCAATGTCTCCCTCTCAAGTTGATGTTTCTTTCTCTCTTTTTTTCTCTCTCTCTCTGCCTTCCTCTCTCTCTCTAAAAGTCAATGGAAGCATGTCCCCAGGTGATGATTAAGGAAAAAGAAAGAATTAAAGACTATAACAACTGTCATAGCCATTTGCCTAATAATACTCCTAGGCATTTAACATTAGGGGAGTAAATCCAAAGTAAAGCTGTCTGCATAAAAATATTCACTGCAATATTATTAGTAATAGTAATTTTTTAAAAGTGGGGACTGGAGACAAACTAAATGTCCCAAAACAAAAGAATGATTAAGTAATTCAAACACAGCAACCCAGTAGAATCCACGAAGTCATTAATAGCCATAATTATGACATTTATGTAGCAACATAAAAATGTTTATGACATAATTTGTAATCTTTATTAAATATCTCTAGATTGCCATTGCTCTTGGTAAAAATGCATACCTATCACCAAGACCAAGGCGAAATGGAGAGAATAGACAGTTGATATGGATCGGAGCTGTTGAATGATGGATGAAATTTGTTTCATTTAAAATTCTTTTCACTAGTTTGTTGCTTGTCCATTAAACAATTTATGGGTTTGGTAGGATGAGTTGTCGAAGCAGAAACAATGAAATGAAAGGATGGAGGCTCTTAAGAAGAACCTTTTAAACTATTAATCAAACTTTTCTTTTCCTTTCATCTTCCTACCTTTGCAGACCTTCACAGCGGTTCAAAAATACTTCTTTGTAAATCTCTCTATAAAGCACCTGGCTTGGGATCAAAACCAAAACCACTAAGCCACCCCTGTACCCCTCTCTCACCCCCAGTGCATCACCATGACCTCAAACACCCACGACTTCCCCTCAGCTGACCAAGCCTGACCCTTCACAGATCCAACAGAGTCAAATGTAAAGAAAAGGCAGCAGCGCACTGAGCAGCCTGCTGCCAAAAGTTGAGATTTCCCAGTACACAACAATCTGTGATTAACAGGAGGCAATGCCAAAAACAGCGAAGAAGCTTCAAGGAACTGTGCTAAAATACTCGCCAGTTTTTAACTACATACACATTCTCCTCAGCTCACCCACCCAACCCCACCCTCCCTATTGTTTTCAGAAACTCTTCCGAAACCACAAGGCTGCACAAAGGCACTAAGAGCTGTAGCTAAGTGGGCGGGAAGGAGGTGTATAGAAACTTGACTGAGGCCACAGCCAGCCATGCAGGTCATTCTTGAGAACAGAAAAGCTGACCTTAGAACCAGAAGGAAACTAAATAATCCCAGGCAGGTCATTTAATGTGTGTTTGTGTGTTACAGTGGGGTGATAGCACGAATGAAGTAAAAACAGCTACCAGACCCTAATAGGTAATTTACAAGAAATGACGGGTTTGAGGCACAATAGAAAGTATTAGCTCTATAAGGTTTATGTTGAGCCCAGTAATTCTCTATCTTCAGAAAACTTCCCCCTTCAAAGAGCACTCCTAAGAATGGCATAATAATATCCTTAGTGACTAATCAACCTCTTCATAGAATTTTCTAGAAAACTAGCCCTAACCTTTACCTCCATCCTCCTGACAGTTCACAGTCCCTTTTGGAACCACCATAACACTCAGGCTGCAAGGAAGCCAGCGTGTCTGTGCCTGTAAGTCCCTGACTGGACAGTACTAACCTTCATTAGAGGCAATGTGATCTCTTCCGTCACAAGGGTTATTCCAGGAATTTCCTAGAGTGGGGGAAAAACAGACACACAGCATCAACTGCCACAAGCTCAAGCCTTCAGGAAGTGCTCTCTACACAGGCAGATGCCAAGGGCTGCTTCCAATTTGCTAACTTCTACTTTAAATAAACCTCGGGGCTTATAAATAACAGTGAACACAGACTATCTCTTTCCTTAAGGAGAAAAGTATTCTTTAATGTTATGATTATAATAGTTGATAGTGTCTCTAGAGGAAAGAATAAGACTAATGAAGAAATACAGAGCAAATAGTATATTGTTAACACATTTCCATTTCCATTCGCAGTATCAGTGTAATAATGGTGGGGAGGAGGGCATGTTCCATTTTTGGAAATCCTTCCTCCTTCTTTCAAGTCAATGCACTACAGTTGATCTCTCCTCCCTAGAAGGAATAACGATTAATGGGATTTTTATATGACCCTAATAGAAAATGTGTTTGCAACCCATCCTCACCCATAGTTTCAGAGCTAAGAGGTCCCCATGAAGGGCTGAGGTAGCCTATCACCATGGCAAATGCAAAGGATGTGCAAGTCATCTCAGAAAGCCCCAATTGTAACATCCTTGTGAGCAAAAACAGACACCTAAGTAAAATCAAAACTGCTTTTTATTCACTGCTTTTTTCAAAGTTTATTTGTGTGAGTTATGTATATCAGCTTTCAACTAGTCAATTCCTCTTTCATTTCCTAAGGAAGTAAATAATATTTGAGAAAATAATCTAGAAGGTATCCTGTAGAAAGAAAACCTGATACATGGATAGGACTTATATCCTGGATTTCACTGACATGCAATATTCCTGTGGAAAGGGGATTGTAGCAAAGGAGAATAAATTTCTAGAACATTCAAGCAACTGAGTTCTCCACTGTGAAAATAAAAAGCCTGTGATGAGAATCTTCTGCGTGCTTGACAACATAGGACTTTTTTTTTAAAAAAGCATTATAATTTCACTATAGCTTTAGGTTATAAATTACATCTCAGGATAGGTATAACAAGGCTAATTGTTTGCATAGCATAACCCAGGATTAGCAATGTGTAAGAACACCATATTTTCTAGTATCTTTTTAAAAAATCTAATATGGTTATTTTCAGAAATAATCTGCCTCCGTACTGAAGTGTGAAATTAATGTTTTCTACTGTGTTTACTAAGGGTGTAGCATTAGCAGATTAGAGAAAGGAAAAATAAACGATTTGCATCATTGGTAAAGATAACCATTGATTTACATAATTTCAAGCTTAGAAAAGATCCTTAAAGTAATCTACTCCAACCACAAAAACTTTAAAGCAACATGGTAAATCCTAAAATAAGCTTAGTACACAGGTGGTTGTAACTTTGGGGATTTTTGTATTGTACTTTTTGTAGGATGTCACTTTATATGTCCACAGCAGCTCCTCTTCGCCACAGGAAGTCATTAGAAATGCAAAAGTGAAGACTTGCTCCCATTTTAAAACATAACCCTGGGAACTAGAGGCCCTATTCCTGACTCCCCACTGAAACTACCAGGGCCAGACAGCAAGAGGGAGAGTGGGTGGTAAGCAGAGGAAGCTGAAATGCACATTTCCTGACACTGGGTGGTTTAATCTGCTATCTTCCGGCCACATTACCACAGTCTGCCTGTGTCTTCACAAGGGTTCTTAAAACAATGAGGACTTGAGAAGGAACACACTCAGGTCTTCCCCCTACAATTCTGTAGTGAGGCATAGAAGTTTCATAACTACAGTATAAGACAAGAACAAAGGGCCTTTAGAAAAACACTACCACTGGGCATATCAAAAACTGAGATGTTAATCAAACACACCTGATATGTCTTTTTTAAGGACTATATTTAAATATTCTAGATACAAAAGAGGAAGTATCACAATTTACCCTTGTACATCTTTTCCTAGGTCTGTGTTACCTGAATTGAATGTATTTTTCTAAATGCCTCTTGATACAAACCTCTCTCTCAAGACTAAGCCTCTCTCTCAAGACTAAGCCCACAGTTCTGACATCTGAATCTGAAAGGAGAGGAAGCAGCACCTTTTTCAGGGAGTTCCTCTACATGCTTTTCACTTTCTGATCCAGCAAAGTGCAGTTCATGGCACCACATTCAAGAGAAAATGAACAATGCTTAAGCTCAATACTTTCTAATTAAAAAGGACCAAATATGGACCAAAAGGAAGAAAAGATTAAATGAGTGAGTCTGCTTAAGGCTACTGACTGTTACTGATCTTGTTAAGCTCTAGAGTTATTACAGATTTTCTTTGTAGGGCTGGGAAAAGGAGTCATGAAAGTGCAAATAACCTACTAAGTAAAGAGAATTGCTCAGATTAACAGTAGAGGTCCTGCAGTTCTTCATTATAAAACCCTAAGAAATATTTTAATCCACTCTAGGTGCTCATAAAATTAAAATACCATTTGAAGATGATAAAGGCTTAGCCTTCTGCTTGGTAGTAGAAAGGGTGACAAATACCCTATACTATCTCCTCAATTCTCCTGTTTTATAAAATACCTTTGGCCAACAGCAAGAATAATTTTTCTGCCAGAAAATACCAATTCAGTTCCTTATCAGTCAAAATCTAAATGAAATCACAACCTCAGTCACTGTGACAGGGATGGCCTACAACTGACTCACAATTGTGAATCAATTTTAACCATATAAAGAATACAAATGCATTAACTTACTGTATTCCAAGTGAGAACTGAGGAATATGGCAAAAGTGTATCCATGTTACTTGTCTCTGGGTATATGCTCCAATATGAAGAAGCTGAACAGGTTTTTGAAAGGAAAAATTAGATATGGTTTAATAAAAATCAGGCAGTGAACATTGTAATTTACCAAAATAAGCCAATGACAAAAGTTTTCATCCTCCAAATGTTAACCCTTATAATCTTATATATTGATTAAAATGTTCAAGTTCTGCTTTTGACAATGAGAATAAACTTTTTAAAAAGTGTTTGGCACTTACATCTATCCAAATGGCATCATACTACTTCATATCAAACCAGCGAACACAAAACTGAGCTTAAAAGGCTACATTTTATGGGGTGAAAAAATCACTGATGAGATTATAGAATCAAAATCATATTTTATAGCTCATCAATCTCTGAACAGCGCAGCTTCTCACAAAACCGCAAGAGAATGAAATTTAATTAGCTGCTGGCTACACTGGAGGGGAACAAAAGCTCCCAGCCAGGATCTTGACAGGGTGAGGCCTTATCAATTTACTGTTTTTCCTCAGGCAAAAGGGTTAAGGATGCAGAGCAGGAGCAACACTTACCAATTATAAATTCCTGAATAGGGTCAAATGAATTGCAGGCGGAGATGTTCTCAGAAATCCATTGAATAATCTTTTAGAAATGTGAAGACAATTCTGTTAATATTTAAATCTGCACCATGCCCCCACGATCAAAGAAGTGTAAGATATATACATAGATAAATCTTGTAAATTCTACATTAATTTTGGAATTTCCTAGGAATACACTCACTTCTATACTACCTACAAGATACATAACAAAAGACTATGTGGGTGAAACTATTATAAATGAGCTCCTTTTTAGGTGCCTTTTTCATAAGTGCCCTTGACTGGAATCCAAATAAACCTTCCTCAACCCAATGTTTGTTTTTGCCAGAGGACCAGTGGGAAGAGCTGTGGGATAAAGGAGAGAACAAACCAACCAAGCCTGGAGGCAGCAGATCTGGGTCCGACTCTCAATTCAGTAACTGGTATGAACATTGTCACACTATTAAACTCTTACGAGAAGCACTGTACAGTCCTCTCAAGGGAGAGAGAATCCCTGTAATATCAACAGCTCTCTCTCTCATAAGTCTCCAAAACCATCCTTACCTACCAGAGGAATAAAGCCCCTCAGTCCCTACCTTAGGATTCACAGGTACTACAAGGCATTCCTAGCCATAGTGGACTCTCACATTTCTGCTCCAATCAGTAATGTGGTTTTTCCCAAACTCATTCATGCTAATTGTACTTATTTTCACAATTAGGTAATTTAATAAACTATTACCATAGACAATCAAAACGGAGATGCAAAAAGAATGTTGTTGGGTCAACAGAAGTTAGATAATTTAATTTAATCAGAAGATGAGTGAATAATGTACATTTATATGTTTTAGGTTAAATAAAATGCTTAAGATGTCTTTTTAAAAATTACCAACCACCCATTGGTCCCAAATAAGTCTGACTTCACAGGATAACTGTAAAATGAAATGACAGACTGTGTACAAGTGCTTTGTAAACAATATGTGAAATTTAAATGGAATTTTTAATAAAATACATGGTACCAGACTTTAGTCCATTTGACAATATCTACCAAATACAGAATAGGTGAAAAAGTAAATATTTGAGAAACTATTTACTGAGCATTGAGCACTTCCTTAGAATGTTACTGATGTAGCTAAATATTTATTCATAATATTGAAAAGAGAGTAAAAAGAACAGACGCACACTCAATCTGAGATCTGGTTGGGACGCATTAAAAAGGAGCACAAGAGAAAAATACATTCAAGTCAGGATAGAGAACATAAACCTCAATTAATTGTTAACAAAAATAACTGCCGTTCATGTTCAACCACTAAGCAAATACATCTGAAATTGCCTATTTGCCAATTTTTAAACTTAAGCTGTGTTCCCACCTTGGCTTCCACGAACCGTGGGTCTGGGCCACAAGAGAGCAGGCAATGCAACACAGCCATCTTCTCACAGTCCAGCCGGGTGCGCCACAGGAACTGTAATAAAAAGGACTGGTTCGGGAACACCCTGTAGAGTTTTCCAGAATGCCAATCCAGTACCAGGGACCCTGACAGCGACTGCAAAGGACTATGAGGTAGCATACTGATCACTTCACTGCTTCCTGGACATAAATAAATAAATAAATAAAAGGTCAGCAAATAAAAGGAACCCGGCTGGGCCAAACATAACCATTCAAGTCAAAACAAATCCAAATGGACCATGCTCATGAGGTAAAAACTACAGCCATACCTGTCAAAAACAGATTGTGGCAGATCAGGTCTGGATGTTGAATGTTAAGCAGATGAAAGAAATGACCAGGTAAGTAAACAGCTATGTAATATTCTGTAGAAGAGAAAGATTGAAGTCATCTATATGTGGTAGGAGCAATACAGGTGCAAAGCCCAGAACTTAACAGTATCCCTATTGTTTTTAATTTCTTTTAAAACAAAAGTTGTGACCAATGTGATAGAAGCTGTCTGATGTCAGTGCATTTCATCTGGCTAGCCAGATCTCATTTATTTCTTCTGTGGCTAATTTCCCTGAGGCATTTAGCCATGGTTAGCTTAATTTAATCTGTAGGTTTGTTTCCCAGTGAATTGTGGCTTTGTATGAATCTAAATGATCTTTGGAAGCAGATTAGAAAATATTAAGCAATATAAATTATTCTGATAAATTAATCTGATAAACTGAATAGTTTATAATGGGAATTTCTGCCAATTGGGGGAAGCTCTAAAATTTGGTTTCCTGTGTGTGTCCATTCATTGTCGTCAAAGTCATCCTTATCACTGTCACCATCATTATTGTCATCATCATTTTGATAAGAGAACTTTTAAATTGATAATCATCAAAATGATCCCTGCAGGCATTCTGATACTATATGAAGTACTAATTTACTTCCTAGCTGCCTTGAATTCACACCTTCATGGTCCCTGCACTAGATATTTTTGTACCAAGAACATTTGCACATAGATTGACCCAAGATTTAAAAATAGATTTCTGAATAATGGAGGGTAGAAGTACCAATAATTTTTTCTAGGATCTGAGAAAAACAGAAATTCACATGATTGTAGTGAAACATTTAAATTATAAGTGAGCCAGCTGGAGTCTTCCTTTCCAAAGAAGCAAAGAAATCTATGCTAATCATTTGCATGGAAGGCATTCTGTGCAAAGTAAAAGAAAGAGGATGTAAAACTCTAACCAGTCATTGTGGAACAAGTGATGTTAAAGTGCTTAGCATAAATGGTTACAATAATATAATTATAATAAACTTTAAGTAGAAAAACACAAATTATAATATAGTAGGTCACACAGGTAAGAGTGTGGGCCTCAAATGACCAAGGCTAACCAATTAGGTTGGTACTATGTCCCAGGGAGAGGGGGAATTTGGAAATACAGTGTATGAAAGAAAGTGTTTTAGATTGTCACAATCACGATGGAGGGGGACAGCTATTTGATGAGTGGGCTCCAGGATGCTAAAACCCTCAGAGTGCAGGATGTTCTCACACAAAGAATTATTGTCTCATCATAAATGTCAACAGTAGCTGTGGTAAGCTGAATGATGGCCTCTAAAGATATTCATATGCGAATCACCAGAGCCTATGAATATGTTACCTTGAGTGGTAAAAGGGACCTTGAAGGTGTGATTAAGGACCTTCAGATGGGAACAGTATTCTGGATTATCCAGTGGACCCAATGTAATCACAAATGCTTTTAAAAGAGAAAGATTTAACTACAGAAAAGAAAAGCATATGATGAAAGAACTTGAAGAGATGTGGTCAGAGGCCAAGAAATGCTGTATGGGGCCAAGAACATTTTCTTCCCTGGCATCTCCAGAAAGAGCCATTTCTGTCCACATGTTGATTTTAGCTCAATGCTCATTTCAGAATTCTGACCTTCAGAACCACAAGAGAATGTTTTTGTTGTGTTAAGTCCTAAATTTATAGTGACTGGTTACAGAAGAAATAAGAAACTAAAATAGGGCCCCTGATCAGAGACACTAAAAGAAGCCCAGGCACACTTCTCCCTTTCTGAGCCTGTTTCATTATCACCCCCAAGCAAAATCATTGTAATAATAAAGATAACTGAAATAAAACAGCATATAGTATGTATTATTTTAAATGGAAGGTTTTTATTTATAAACATATCTTTCTCATACAGTGGTGCTTTAGGGGTTCATTAAAATTTTCCAAGAAACTCTTAATATTTGAGTTCATATAAGCCACTTTCAACAGAATGGAAATTTAGGGAAACTGCAGGCAATTAATAGCAAAAAGTACATTACTCAAAAACGCAATATTATTGGCCTAAAAGTTACCTCTAGAAACAGTTCTAACTGGGTACAATTTTGTGCCTATAAAATGCATCTAAGAAGGAAAGCTGACCTGTGTTAAGAGCCTGTTTTCACAAAGCTCTAGTATTCTGAAGACCACAGATTAAATCACGTCTGCCCTTCAAGAGTCATTCCCCAGCTAAAAAAAAGGGAAAGATACCTTTGACCTCACAAAATGCTGGGGTTTTTTTAGTGGAAAGTTTCCCATATCACTCTTGAGATGGATGCTGATAAGAATAAAGTTCCAAGAAATATTGCTTCTAGCTCTCTTACCACAGGAAGCAGTAGCGCAGGGCCTCCCTAAAGCCATTTCTCACAGTTCACAGCTCATGATAAAATCTGCCACATACTGTCCCACTTAGCATAAGAGACCTTACTTCACCAATAGTATTCTTCAAATAAAAATCTTTTTATAAACATTCTTAACCATCTTGGGTCTCATTTTGCTCAGTCGCCTCACATCATTCCTTCCTAAACCTTTGTCATGATAGTAACTTTTCCTTTTTAAATGTTGTGCCATGTCCCATGTAGGTAAGCAACAATTTTGTTGTTTAGCCTTGTGCTAAGCTGTGTGTGCCCCACATCTCAATCAACATGGAAAAGTCACTTTCAGTAGAGAGATACGATAAACCCCTTCTTTATTTTCTTCCTCACAGACTCCCTTCAGGCAACTCAGTTTCCCTTTATCGTACTTACTCAGCAAAAAACCACTCACTCAAACTGATCCAAAAATCATTTGTGGGACTTAGAGACTTTTAGCAACGAGCAACAGGGAATAATTTCCCACATGCCTTTGTCCTCTCTAGTATCAAGGACCAACGTGGTGTATTATTCCTCATAGCTTTTTAGAGAACATCTCATTCGCTGTCATGTTTCTATACTAACAAAATGGCTTTTATGATTTTGCTACTGAGAACGTAAGAAAGCTAACAGTTCAGGTTTTCTACAAAGAGAAATGCATTCCTCACCTCATATCCCCATCAAGGCTGATGGAGTGGTGGTGGGGTGGTATATTTCCAGAGAAAACTTTCACCTATCAGGCTTCACGAAGGCCAGTGATTGTCATTGCAATCCAAGTCCCAAAGATGCATGAGAAAATGGGGTGCACAAAGAAGGACCGCGCAAGTACTGGAGGGAAGGATCAGAGATGCCTCTCACTCACCAAGGTTAAGAAAAGTAATGCCCTTTGTCACGTGTGAGTGAGCACTCCCAAGAGCAGCAGTGACGGTCTTGCTGTAGCCTGTAGAGACAGAACATGAAGCCAGACAAAGCATGTTAAGAAACAAAACGCTGTTATTCCACCTAAGGTAATGACTCTGTGTCGTACCCTCAACATTTAGCACCTATGACACTGACAGAACAAGCATCTTTGACTTCTAGATTTCAAGGCTCCCATCTTTCTCCAAAAGCTGGTGTTAAGGGTGGATGACCTGAGTGCAGTCACATTCCAGGTGTTTTGGCCTTAGGTACAATCTTAGACCTTGTGCTAAGGTCTAAGGAAATGACCCAAAGAAATGTACTGAAGGATCCAAGAGAGAGAGGAGGCTAGATGGCTCCACTCCTAAAGCTGTTAAGACCCTCTGAGACTTCTCTGAGGCATTTTTATAAAGCCACTTTGAGTCAGAAAATGTATTAGATGATCTACTAAACTCAGTGTATTAGGCTTCTCTCTCTACTTTTACAACTCTTCTTACCTTCAGAAAAGTTTTATTTACTGGTTTTAATCATTAATCATTAGGAAAATGTGTGGAAAATTTCCACAACATACCAAACTTATATTATTAAAGCATGTATGTACGTCTAGTTCTGAAGTTACTTTTATTTTCTTCATTATCAAATTAGTTATTAAACATTTTACCTTGATCTCTAACTTCTGAAGTATATATTAGGCACACTTCCAGAATAATAAACTAGTGTGGGTTGGTATAAATTTTTTTTTCAAAATTTAAAAATTAAAAATTTCCATCTTTAAAAAATCTTAACTTCACTTACAGTATACACTGCATAAATACCAATGTTTAAGGAACGAAATAAGCAACATACATACTCCTTATCATAGTTCAGACTAAAACAATTAAAGAACACTCTGTGACCAACTACAAAATTGAAAAAGCCTGGACACTTTACTCCTGTTCCCCAGACTATCTGTTTCCAGGGGTCACAGATGGGTGAAATAAAACATATCTTAGATCTAAGAACTATGAAGGTCTGAGATCATGGAAGCTTTTAACTAAAACCTTAGGTATCTTTGTAAATTAAGTCTATTGACACTTTGCAATTAGCAATAATAAAAGAAAGCAAACAAACATACTTTCTGCAAATATGCCTATTTGAATTGACCTGCAGGTCTAGGAAAAGATATAGGTCAGGATAAAAAGTATATGATATATAAAAATATTTAGTTAACTTAATATTTATCACTAGTGAATTTCTTCACAAAACATTTATTATATGGGTATACAGGCATAGAATGTACTTAAAAATACTAAAATCTATAAAATGTGCTACTATTTGGACAAAGTGATTATGTAAAGGTAAAACATAAAGTAGATGAAAAGTACCTTTATGAAAGTAAAACACTGTATACGTGATTTGTTCCCAAGAGTCGAACTTCGGGCTGTAACACACACATAAACTTCCTAGAAGTAAGAAGGTATTTAGTAGAATCATGAACAAATAAAAAGATTCCTAAGCCACTTAACTGTACTTGTATTCCTTTAGATGTCTTGCTTCAATTTACCTCATAGATTATTCCTAAATTCTAGAAGTGGTCTATTAACAAGTTGCTGAGAAATTTCAATTCAACCATTATTCAGCATACACTATAAGCAGTGTATTGTGGTGGGCTATGAAGGGAAGGAAGGGAAATGAATAAAGACATGCTCCTATGTACAAAATCAGGGGAGACTAGAGATGTTTGCTAAGTTTCATGAGATTCTCCTAATATACTTGACTGCCCTGCCCTCTGATCCAGCTTGCCTTCCGGTCATTACTAATACTCATAGACCCTAGTTTATCAAAAATGTGTCTCTTTATTACAGAAAGTCTTCAGTCTTCTTATTTACCTAGAATAAAAGGCAAACTGGGTGATCTTACGGAGCAATAAGAGCAAATGTGGTGTGTGAACCCTCCATCCTACACCCATCCATATTTGGGTCACTGAGGGCCACTGCCCAAGCGCAAAGACCAGCTCCTAGCATACAGTGGCCTTCCCAGAAGAGCCCTGAACATCCTCCCTTATCCATCATTCTAGAGCTCCCTTGGCCTTTTTCCCACCTTCAATGTGTGGGAAACTGTACATCATCTCTAACAACTGTTGCTATAAGCACAACTAAATAATGATGCCCAAATGAAAGCATTATGCTTAAACTGATACTTGATTCTAATGCTAATGTTTATGTGATTAACTGAAATAGGAGATTTGCCAAGTGGAAAGGAACTTCACAGAGTCTGCCTGGGTTCTACTCCCCAAACTAATATTTAAGTAGCTGTGTGAATTCAATCATTATTCTACTTCAATGATTCACACTGTTTTCTCCATGAACTTTTGTAGTTCATGAAAGATCCATGGTAGGGAAAAAAGTTAATTTCCCCTAAGAAGGTTATTTAAAGGATTATTATAAGCATTCTGTTAGGATATTCACCATCTCTGACTAGTTTTAATGAAATTTAAGACAGCAATATATTGTTAGACATAAACTTTATTACAATATCTTTAAAAATAAACAGATACCTTTATCAAGTAAAAATAATAACAATTCTGCCCTGGCTGGTAGCACAGTGGATAAGGTGCCGGCCTGTGAACCCAAAGGTTGCAGGTTCCGTTCCCAGCCAGAGCAACATAACTAGGTTGCAAGCCAGGTCTCCAGTCAGGTCTGTGGCTGGAGGCAGGTGAAAAGCAACCATACATTGAAAAAATAATAATAATAATAATAACAATTCTGTTAGTTATAAAATTACTGTTATGGTTACTGAGTAAACAATGATATAACTTTTCTTTAAAATTTATAGCAGACTCACTAAGAATAAAAGTAATGCTATATTAAAGCATTAACAAAAATAATAATTATAAGAGTTACAAAAGTCCCATATAGCACTTTAACTACTTTCATATAGTAAACATAATACCAGCAAAAAGCAACTGGTTTATCCTGTCCTTTTACATTCCATGATCACAAGGAGAAAGACATTTTTGGTCAACACAGTTAAAACTTGAACCTCTCTAATAACAACAACAACAAAAAATTACAACAAGGCACCATTCTTTTTCCCTTCAAATTAGTAACATTTTAAAAATGATAATCAATTCTGTCAATGGAACAGTACAAAGAACATTCTCAAATAATAGTAGTGAGAGAGTGAACTACTCTGAAAAACAGTTTTGCAGATATTGTTGATCCAGTAATAGTTTATTTGGAATCCATTGAGGAATAGACATGAAATGTTTATAGCAGGATATAAGGAAGATTACAGCCTCCATTTTATCAAAATCCTCCACACATCATCCTGTAGACAATGAAGGTTTTTGTTTTCTCTTTTTTGAAGAAAGTTATAGAATAAGTGTACCTAATTACATACATTAAGAGCCATATTCAGTCTCATAAGCAAATATTTCCACATATTTATCATGAAACTAAAATCATGGCTCAGTTTCCCCTCCCAACCCCAAAGGGAAAAAAAAACAGCACAGTGAAATGGGGCATGCACAGGCTTTACAAAGCTATGCCAGTCATTGAATTTTCTCTGGTAACAAATGTTCTATAGCTGTGCTGTCCAACATGATAGCCAGCAGTCACACTTTAAATGTGGCTAGTGTGACTAAGAAACTCCTTTTTCAGTTTATTTCAGTTTAATCAACTTAAATTTTAGCCACATGTGACGAATGGCTGTCGTATTGGACACCACAGCTCTAGAGCATCGGTTCTCAACCCTGTAAGTCCTGCGTTAAAGTTACCTTTAACTTTAACCTTTAACAGTTGCCCAGGCTCCACCTTAGATCAACTAAATCAGACTCTCGGGGATGGGGCGGGGGGGGGGGGGTAGTGGGGTGAGGAGGGATAGATCCAGGCATCAGTTTTTTCTAAATTTGCCTAAAGCAAATTAATTAAATTCTCTAAGCCTCACTTTCCTCATCTGTAAATAAACAAAATATAGAACCTACTTCATATGGTTAGTATGTGAGAAGTAGTGAAATAAAGATTAGCTGCTATTAATATTCCAGAATAATTTTGCTGCGATTTACCATCTGGGGAAAGCCACAGTTTGAAAAACAGAGCATACTTTTAATGGTGTATCCAGAGACATTTAATACATAGTCATCAATGATGAAGATACTATCTCAAAGTTGGCTAGGCTTTGGGAAGCCATTTGGACAATGGAAGCTATTATGGACAAAGTTTTCCAAGGGAAATTATCTCATTGTAAAAGGCTCTGCAAAATGCTAAAACACAGACCTAATTCTGGGAACTTGTGATGGGCTACTCTCAGAATTATGTGAACAGGAAGGGGAATTTACACTTTTCACCCCCACACCTCCCAGTAGGTGTGCACAAAAAGAAAAAAAAAAAAAAAAAGAATTACAACCACTGACTTAGAACACATAAGAGTGCTCTTTCAGTACAGCTTTAAGGCTATCAGTCAAGAAAGGAATTAGAATATTTTCTTTCCTTCAATGGTTTAGAAAGTCTCTAATTCGTCCTCTTACTGTAAAAGATTTATTAGAAAAATCTATCTGAACTCCTACTCTGGGTACACACATAGCCTGACAGCAGCCACCGCACTTTTGCCCACCATCAGCTCTCAGGAGCGCCCCCATCATCCAGGTTTTAACCTCCAACTCCTTGGAAGCTCTCAGATTGCATTTCTTATGGCAGTAAATTCAGGACAAACATTTCAAACATTTTCCAACATTTAAGAAGTAATGATGAAAGGGTAAAGTAGCTCCCAATGACAAATATGTGGCAAATAGCATTGATGTAAATAGTGAAAATAAGTTGAATTTGTATAAGGCCCTAAGTCTACCGGTATTCCTTTCATGAACCATGTTTTCTGGAAAATGAAGCCATGTAGGGTATAGACTAGTTGCTTCTGTCTCCATTCCTACTTCACTGAAATCGTTTTTTGTTTGCTTCTTTGTTCAACCACAAAGGTAAAAGAATTACTTTTGAAAAGCAATTTGGAAAACCCACGAACTGACAACTGATTAGTCAAAAAACAAAAAGGTTGCTTCTCTGTCATGTTTCAGCTTAAAACTGGAAGCATCCCATTTGAAATAGGCCTACTTTTTCTGTTTCAAAGCAGACTGCAAAGAGCAAGGCTCATTTTCTACTCTCCTAGGCACTCCTAAGAAAGGAAAACAGACTTTTTCACATCTCATGCCAGATAAATCAAACATTTTATTAAATAAGATGTCATACACAGCCTATTTATAAATTACAGTTGCTACTTTTCATGAGATATTCCAATGGGAATAAAACAATGGAATAAAATGTTCATAGGAACAAAAGCCTAAAATGATGGTGTATGTCAGTAAATGCACCACTGCTCACCTATTTGCTTATGCCAGAAATGTGAAAACCATTCCTCTCCATCTAAATTATAGCAAGTCTTCTCTGTTCCATCTCCAAAATGCATCTCAAACCCATCCAGTCCTCTCTACCTATACTGTGGATCCAAATGTACTACTACAACCTCATCCTAACATCTCATCTTCATTCTTTCTCTTCCCTCTTCCAACCCATTCTTCACACAGTAGCTACGGTGATCTTTCAAAACTACATGTTTAATCATGTCTCCACCCACTTAAAACACTTCAGTGAAGGAGTATCAGTGAATCCTAAAACTTGACAGGTAAGAAACTATTAAGGACTAGGATAGTCCAAATGACCACCTCACAGATTACTAATGCAAAATTCAAAATGTACCTTCATAAGGAAGACAGACAATGGTTACCACATAATCACTAATATTAGGACATCCTGACATTGCATGCCTCCTGATCAGGTGCAAGTAAAGTTTACAATGTCACCTATAAAGCATTCTTACTAAAAATGTTTAACCTAAATCTACCAGTCCCTTTAGGACTAAATTTCAGTTTATAGGAAATGTGGATACATTAAAAATAAAAAAGGAAATGTGGAAAAGTAGAGGAAAACCTTAAATAATTCCATTAAAAAAACAGACAAATCCAGAATGTGGGCCATTCCACAAGGCAAATGGCCTGGATTTTTCAAGAAGTCAATGTTGTAAAAACAACAAAAAAAGGGCAGTGTATAGTAGGTGTGAACTGGTTTACACCAAAAGAGACTACAAAGACATAACCAAATACAATGCATGAATTTTGATGGGATCCTGACTTTAATGGCTATATATATATATATATATATATACATATATATTATACATATATGCATACACATATCCTCACACACATATTTTGAAGTAATTGTGAAACTCTGAATATAAAATAGTTTACTAATTAACTTCTTTCAGTGATAATTGGTACTGAGGTTATACTGTATAAAAGAGTAACCTTAACCTAAGGAGATCCTTGCTGAATTATTCACTGGTAAATTGTCATGATGTCTATAACTTACTTTTAAAAGATTTGGTCAAAAGGAAGAAAATGGAACCTATATGTGGGGAGACTAAAGCAAATACTGTAAATGATACAACTGTTTAAGTAAAAGGCGCATAGATAGTCATTATAATCTTAAATTTCTCTGTATGCTTGAGCATTCTCAAAATAATATCACAATAGGAAAAAAAAAAACCTTTAATGACTTCTCATTACTCTCAGGATGAAATCTAAACTCTTTCATTGGTCTACAAGGTCGTACATCATCTGGTTCCTGCCTACCTCTTCAGCTTTCTCTTGCCTACTCTTCCCTGTGCTCCCTGACTTCAGTCACAGTGGTCTTAGTTCATATAGTACATCTTTCAGGTGTTAGGTGTAACATCACTTCCTCTCCTAAATTCCCCAAGGCTGGGTTATGGAGACTCATGTGACTGAGGGAGATCTGGGATGAATTATGAAGGAGTGAAACGGGAAAGGGAACAATGTTCAGGACTAAGAACAGGGAAGGATAGAATGTCTTGGAGAAAGGGTGATGGACTGGCTGAACTGGAACACTTTCCATTAAACCCCTATTATATGTTCTCACAGCTTCCTACAATTATCATTCATAATATTTATCATGATTCTATTTAAAAACTTTATGTGCACTTCTCCCATATCAAAATTCTACACCAGATAGTATCATAATAGCGTAGTAATAAAGACTAGCTCAGTTTTGCTAACATTACAGTCTTAATACCTAGCATACAGAAAGTATTTGTCAGCTTAAAGAATACTTTGGCAACCCTAGCTGGTTGCACAGTGGATAAGGCACTGGCCTGCAAACCCAAAGGTTGCTGGTTCCATTCCCCAGCCAGGGCACATAAACAGGTTGCAAGCCAGGTCTCCAGCAAGGTCCATAGCTGGAGGCAGGTGAAAGGCAACCATACATTGATGTCTCTCTCTCTCTCTCTCTCTGCCTCTCTCTCTTCCCCTTTCTCTGAAAATAATAAATAAAATCTTTTTTAAAAAAAGAATACTTTGGCTTAAAAGGACAGAATTTTAGTCCAGAAACTACTAAACTCACATTGTAAATGTCCACTCAAGTTGGGATATTAAAAATAGCTCTTAGATTTAGTTATTAGAGTTTATTATTTAGATGATTGTTGAGGTTAATGAGCAATTTTTTTCCACCAGATTTGTTCATGTAATCATACTCCTCTCATTTTCAGGTATGCTTTCCCTTGCTACAATACAGAGGTGTTAAGAGACAGAAGATTGTACCCTAGCCCTGGCTGGTTGGGCACCAGCCTGCAAACCCAAAGGTCGCTGGTTCAATTCCCAGCCATGGCAGATAACCAAGTCTCCAGCCAGGTCTCCAGCCAGGTCTGTAGCTGGAGGCAGGTGAAAGGCAACCATACATTGATGCTTCTCACCTTTCTTCCTCCCTCCCTTCCCTTCTCTCTAAAAATAATAAATAAAATCTTAAAAAATAATAAAAAGAAAAAGAAGATTGTACCCTAACAACTTTACATCAGGCTTTTATTGTTAGCTCAGTGCGTCAAAGCAGAGCTCTTATAAAGCAGCTGAATATGGAGGCTTAGAACCTAAACACATCAGTAAGTGTGATGCAAAAAAAAAATACCTATCACTGTGCCATTAGTTAGAAGATGGCGCATGAGAAAAAATGTAGACTGATTAGATGGGACTTCATTCCCTCTGCGAGAATAAGAATTCAAAAATAACTATTAGGACAATAACCCTGCTGACTGTGGCTTCTTTTATACAAACAGCAGATGCATAAAATTAGTGAAGAAGATAATCTGGCATATAAAAATATGTATGATGACTCATGTAAGAATGTGGGCATTATATTTCATTTTCAAGATCCATAGAACTAAGCAATGACTAAATTTTGTTGAACAAATTGATAAATGCAACATTGGTCCTACCTGTACGGTTGGTAAAAACACACAGACTGGGGTATTTGGGTAATTTCTCTTGGTCTTGAAGGTAACCACATCCAAAGTTGATAAGTCTAAGAACATAAAAGATTTTTTAAAAATTGAATGCATTTAAAAATGAGTTCCCTCATAAAGGATAGTAACCACTAAAATATGCCTACAGAGGTGGAGACATGCTCCTGAGAAATTTAAGTAGATAATATGTATTTTGGTTTTTTAAAAAATCCATAAAAGTTTTTTTTTAATACATGGTACATGAATCATACAGTTTGTAAAACAGGAAAAAAATTACTTTCAACTTACATTTTTTTTCTGACTTAGAGAACTGTATATGCTTCAAAATAAGCCCAACTGAATGTTTACATATGATAAAATAAAGCTAGTGAAACATTTAATAGTTTAGAATTATCATTGCTCTAATTTAAGACTTTCCTTTTTCTGTGCCCTGGTAGCCTTGTGTCTATTTCTTCAAAGTGTTTCATATTTTTATTAAAATAGTCTGGGGGAAAAACTCACCTTCTATGTGAAAATGAAAACAGAAGAAAGAAGTAAAGCAAGAGATTCATTTGAACTGCAAGTGGATTGACCTGTGACACCCTCTTTGATGACAACAAGAACGGATTTTGATATTTAATTCTAAATGTAGTTGCCTCTGCATTGAATTCTTTATTAAATCAAAGGGAGTGGAACACATCCATAGATCAAAATAGATAGAGACCATACATAAATAAATGGCTTCAGAATTTTATATGATTGGCTTTACATGGAAAAACCCTGTGTTCATGCTTGATAAAGTAGTTTCTATTCCCTATGGAGAACAGAAGTACATATAAAAGAAAATAAACATCGCTGGTTCAATTCCCAGCCAGGGCACATAACCAGATTGCAAGCCAGGTCTGTGGCTGGAGGCAGGTGAAAGGCAACCGTACATTGATGCTTTTCTCCCTTTCTTCCTCCCTCCCTGTTCCTCACTCTGGAAGTAATGAATTAAATATTTTTTAATTAAATTAAATAAATAAATAAAGATAAACACACAAAGAATATCAAATTATCCTTTTACTCTATCTGTATACCATAAATTAGGTATAAATATAACCATTCTTCCCATGAATGTCTATAAAATTAATAGAAATCTATGAGCAACTTACTTAAATCCTGAGTTATTGAATGATATATCCAAGGGTGCCTCAAACTGTCAAAAAGTCAGGAGAAAACAAACAAAAAGCAACATTAATTGACAATACTTCTGAAGACCAGATCAAACCTGACACCACTGTACTTGCCTAATGATGAAAAGCCCATTTAACTATCATCTTCAGAGACTATTCTGAAAATACACAGTACAAGAAGTCCATCAGGAATATTCTGGATTTTATATACAATCACAAGCCTGATGTATATTTATTTCTCAAAGGGCTACTACTTGGCAAACTTTGTTTCAGGTTTGAATATTATAAACAGACTGCATACTAAACAAATTGGAAGGACTATTACAGGACACAGGTGACCAAGGAAGGACTGCATGTCTTTAGTAGGAGAGTGGGTCAATCAAAAAAAATTTTTAAAGGTGGAAGAGGGAAGATAAATGCAATTCTTATAATGATATGATAACAATTTAGACACCAATATCAGCATTGGTTAGGAAGTATAATAATATATTGTTTGTTACAAATAAAAATATTTGACTCCTCGCCCCAAGGCTGGCATTCTAAATAGCTTTTTCAGGAGTCACGCTACATTTTTACTAATTTTTTACTAATTTTACCCTCTCACTGACGTTATTCTCTCTTTTTTTAATTGTTGTTGTATTACATCCACCCCCTTTTTGCTCCCCTCTGTCCCCCTCCCCACCCACCCATCCCCCCCAAAGTCAATCCCACCTGTTGTCCATGTCCATTGGTGACATTATTTTCAAATCCTCCAACCTCACAAGTCATTTGGCATCAAATGATATAACCAATTAAAGTTATTTACTATGAACCCCACTTATTAACTTCTACTAATCCTCACTCTTACACTTGCTTATTTAATGTGAGGCATCCATTTCGTACAAGTTTAATTGCAATTGTTATAAGTTGAAGCCTTGAGATGGCAAGAACAGATTTACTTGCTCCCACAATGACCAGCAGAACATCAAGAATGCTAAAATGCCGTTTATGGTCAGGAGGCAGCAACATGTTAAAAAAATGTCCTCTAACCTTGTCATTTTCTGGCCTTACCGTTAGGTAAAATTTCTCATCAGGACAAAACTGGATGCATTTTAAGATACTCCTTGATGTCTAAAAGAGAAAAGAGAAGAAATGACATATTACCCCCTCCGAATCAATGAAAACACTAGTTAAAAAAAAAAAAAAAAAAACCAAGAGGGAGAGAGAAGTAACCAAGAAGCAAACAGTAATGAAAATATTTTCTTTATTTTTAATAAACCATCAATGAAAATGCAGTAATTAATACATTACAATAATGATCATGTCAAATTCAGTTGTACTATCTAAAGAAGGGCCAGTGGGCTAGTTTTTACCTTCAGGTCAATGTAGTATAATCTTTGCTCTGACATATCCCACTGAGCCCAAACAAAATCTTCTGCTACTCTCTCTCTTGGGAGATGGCCAGCATTTTTAATCACCTAAAGAGGCAAAAAGATTTTATAAATAACTATTTTTTTAAATCTGGAATTTATTAGGATTTTGCATATTTTATTGGAATAATATATGTAAATATTTCCACAGTTTATTTTTAGCAACTCCTGCCAAACACATACATCTGGAAAGTCTCTTCAGAAAAGATTTAAGGCATTGTTTCATTACTTGCTCTTCCAAAACACTTCATAACATACTATTTTATTCTATTCCTAGTTTAACAGACAAGCTGATTTTGTTGAGGCAAGGCCATATCTAGGTTAACAGAAGATTCAGAGATTCCTCTTCTGGACATGCCCACTCAGGACTCTGCAGCCAGGAGGCCTTCACAGAGGATGTGATGCCAAGAAAACACTCAGGCCCACACTGGCCAGTTGGCTCAGTTGGTTGGAGCATTGTCCCATACACCAAAAGATTGCAGGTTCAATTCCCGGTCAGGCAAGTACCTACATTGTGGGTTCCGTCCCTTGTTGGGATGCATATGGGAGGGAACCGAAAGGTATTTCTCTCTCTCTGCCTTTCTCTATACATAAAATCACTAAATATATCCTCACATGAGGGTTAAAAAAAAAACAAACTCAGGCCCAAGACAAGGCAAAGCTTCCCACCCCTGTATTCCTAGGCACTTTGCAATGCTTCTATTTCTCTTAAGTTTCCCCAGCGAGTTTGCGTTCTTCTACAACACTTTCATATTCCCAACATCTTGTTTCTAGCACATAACCATACTCAAGGCCTACTCATTCAAAAGAAGAAAAATGAGATCAGGTATGTAAATTGCCAAAGATATTACAAGTTTAATACAAGGAATTAAGTATTAAGTTTCCTCAAAATGCTTACACAGCAAAAGTAATCTATTATATATTAGGATGGATGAAAGTAATCTATTGTATAAGAATATAGACAGGTTGAGGCAGAAGAAATGAGCAAAAAAGAACATCACAATGGTCCATTTTCATGCCTAAATCCTCTCTCACCTCTAATGACTGAGGCTAACCCAGAACTCAGGGAGGCACAGAGCATGCAGAATCATGCACCTCTGTTTCTGGCTCGCAAGTGTCTGTTTCACTGGGCTGGAGAATCGTGATGCCAGAGAAAAGATCCCAGAGGACCTGTGTGTCTCTAAACCTTGGAAAACCTATCTTGTTTCCATTATTTTGACATGTGTTAGACAGGGGTACATTTGGAAACTCTTTCAGATAAAGGTATATACTGACAAGAATCTCATTGCTGGAATGTGGCGACCCAGGTTCACATCTCAGTTTTGTACCTATTTAGACCTATGTCACCTCTGTGAGTCTTGCTCATGGTTTTCCCTAAAAATGGGCATAAGTATAATGCCACCTCTATCATGCAGGAATGTTGTGAAGAATCATGGAACCACACACTGCCTCAAGAAGCTGCTGCCTAAGTCTAAGAATGCAGGCAGAAATGCTTCTCCCAGACCTCCATCTATAACATTCCCAGTTTCTGACCCATACTTGCTATTTAAATATCTCCCCAAAATTCTCATCACTAGCTTTGGGATGCTGCCTTGTTCTTCCCTCTATGACCTGACCCTTTTCTGAGCACTGGCCCTCATCTTGCCCTCCCACACACTTAGCCACTGGTGGCCCAGCACTCCTGCCTCCCAGGTTCTTCTGGTCATTTCCTAGATCAGCAATCTTGATATGAGGCAATCAATAGTATATACATATAATACATACCTTTTCTCATTTCAATTTTCTTCACAATAACTTTAAAACTAGAATCTTCAGAGAAAAACTATTTTGATGCAGATTAAATATTGAAGGAAATCATTTTAAAATATCAATAAAGTATTAACATTTCAAACAAATTGTCAAGAAAAAGACAACACAGTAGAAGAATTGACAAGGATACAACTAAGCAACATCTAGAAAAACAAATGCAAATAGCCAAGAAGCACAGTAGATGCACCAACTCACTGATATTAAGGGAAATGCAGACTAAAATAATGATATTAACTTATACCCACTGATTTGGATTTTTTTTTTTTTTAAAGAAAAATACACCTGTTAGCAGTGTGAATAGAGGGAAGGGTTTTGTTATACTTTGCTTGTAAAACTACAAATTGGACATTTTTTTTTGAAAAGCAATCTGGCAAAATCTGTTAAAATGTATTAAAGCATTAACCCAATTATCCATGCCTGAGAATTCAACTCCAAGAGATACATGTACCAAATATGTAAATCTAGATACACAAAAATGTTTGTGACATTTTTATACACAATTTCTTATACAAACAAATAAAATTTTAAAATGGTAATCAAGCAAATGTCCATCTATGGGAGAATGACTGAAAATTGTGTACATTCTGAGGACTATTATGCACTTCTTAAAAGAATAAATCAGTACTATTCTAATTGGCTTACAGTTAATTCCACAAAGGTGAATGAGGAAGGCCTAAACAATAAACAACCCCCTGGGAATTTTCAGGGTGACAATATATGCATAGAGAAAAGTATGAAAGGATACACACCAGGTTACAAATGAAAGTTAAAGGTGAAAAGGTGAGGGAGAAGTAGAAATCATGCAGAAAAAATAAAATTTAACTACATAAAACCCAGTTTATATCTTATAATCCCATTTATTATATGTGTGTGTGTGTGCGTGTGTGTGTGTGTATATATATATATATATATATGAGAAAAAAGTTATATCTTTATTTAGTAACCTATAGGATATCCTTGATACACTAGGTAAAATGCAAAAAACAAAAGCAGCAAATTTATATTTATATATATGTAAATATACATAATATTTATATACTATACATATATATTATATATACATAATTGGGTTATGTGTATATATATATATACATACATAATACACATACATAAAATGATTCTATTTGGCGAAAACAACTGAATCCTTATATATATGCACCTGAGCAAGGTAAAAGGTGTGGAAGAGTCGCACAAGGCTGGCATTGTTAGTTACCTCAGGAGACTGAGATTAGAGGCTGAGATAAAGTTAAAAGAAACATTGAACCCTTTTCTAAACCTTCTATTAGTTCACATTTTACAACAGCAAGACTATAATTTGAAAGACATCAAATAAAGAAAAACGTTATGTTTCTATAACATTAATCTATCTTTAACAGTCCAGAAATGTCACTCTGTGGGAAAAAACTCCAAAGCAAAAGGAATTTTAAATATTTACCACTCTACTTCCACCTTCTTGGATGACTTGGATATGAAGCTGTTCAATATCTTTAAACAAAGAAACAACAGACAGATATTTTAACCTTCATGAAAAACATGAAATATTCTTTTCACCTTAGCATTATGAGTAATTTTTTATTGAAAAATGGAAATTAGACAACTGACAGAAAACTATTATCACAGGGAGCAATTTCACAATGAAGGTTCAAAACACAACCTACTTTTCTTCAACCCCTCTTCACTCTCTGGTTTCAAGTCCAGCATTTACTCTGCTCCTCAATACTAATCAACAATACACCCATTTAACCTTTCTGTTACCCTGCATTCCCTCAACAAACAGTTGCCTCCCCTATATCATCAGTCTTATATACAGCTAATAAGGGTTCATTTAGCAGGGTTTGTCTTCAGTTTCTAGATACCAGACACCTGTCTGTGTGAAAATATCAGATAGAAAACTCATACAAGTAACTGGGAGAGGCATTTTTATAAGAACCAGTTTCACATGAACAAAACTCTAAACGTGTTTGGGTCAATTTTGGGATCTGTGATCCCTTTCTCTCAGTATGCAATTTAGATTCAGTCACCATACCTATGTTCTGCCAGTTCTAATTACAAAAATGTAACTAGACAGACAGACAGTTGAGCAAGAGCATAGGAACTAAACACAAGCCTAACCCCTCAGGTTTGTTTTTCAAATTATAAATTAGCAGTTGTAAGTTTAATCTTACAACATGAAAGGTGACTTATTAAATAACATCCACCATTGAATTTCATCCTTTCTCCTTCCAACCTCCAACTTGAAAACATCATTAAGGGGTGTTCCAATTTTATTGGCCTCTCTCTGAATTTGATCAAGTTAGTATGTGTCCTCAAGTTCTGCCATGAAATTCTTCTAGCCTCTAATGCTTTCCCCTCTCTCCATCCAAGCCTTCCCCTTTTTATCATGTGACAGACATCCTAAAGAAGGGAGAACTAAAGAAGGCAAAAATGAACGGCACAACTGTTCTATACACATCCTAGCCCATGACAAAATCGCAAATCATATATGCAGAAGCCCATCATTCCAAGGATGAGGAAACAGAGCAAAGTGGAGACCAAAGGAAGAGCCCTTCCACAGGAGTCCTAGGTCTCAAATGGGCATAAAAGATCAGCAGACCCTCAGCACTGGTGAGTGGACCCCTAGAAGATTCAGTCACATCCCATACTTCATTAGATGTGCCACTCATGAAGTCCCCATATACCACCTAAAGACGCACTTACATTTTTCTTCTGAAATCAGTAACAAACGGCTCTCTGGAAGAGGATAACTGTCAACATGTGGGTAGAGGAACTGCAAAAAGAAAATTAATCAGAACAACAAGCAACTACCTTGTTTACACAACTATTTCAAAAGTTGCTTTTGATCACTAGACTGCTACATACCATGGAAGGAACTGGGAACCACAGAACTATTTAGGTGAGTCACATGCATGCACACATTACAGATGGATGCAAGCAGGGAAATGGAACACTTTGAGGAGCTCAGTTTTCCAGGGGAAATTGATCGCAGGCCCAACGTATTTCATTTAAATAGTAAGACTAAAGTATACGAGATCTGTGCAAACCATTTTAATTACAAGTGACATTGGCTTGATACTTTCTGGACGGGGCTCATAAACTATATTCTAGGGACGGTGCTTCCTTTTCAGAATATGTAATTCTTCAGCAAGTTAGAAACAATATAACAACCTTTGTACAGTAAGTTCTGTTTCACATACACAAAATAAGGGTATACATTTGTTGTGCAACTAAAACCCTAGTATTTCATTTGAGAGCTAAGTAAACATAATGTCCATTACAACTTCCAAAGTCCCACATCCAACAGACAAAGCAAAACACAGCCAGGGACTTTCCAAGAAAAGGCAGTGAGTCACAGTGTGGCAAGTGGTGGAGGACTGACAAGCCTCCAAACATGCAGTAATTGCCCCTGCGAAAGGCTTCATCCACCCCATCCTCCCACTGTGTACATAACAAGCAGGCAGCCAGGAGCCCACAGCCTGATGCTGTCAACTGTGATGTGAGGGACACTGGCTACGCAATGACTCGAGTAGTGCAGCAGGTTCATTTAGTAACATGAAAGCTTACAAGATAAGGAAGCTTTCCACCAGTATTTTTTGCCCTTTTCCCCTTCAAACTTGAAAGCATAATCAAAGGACATAACCTTCTATGTCCCTGTGTTATAGGTGGCATCCTCTCTAAAGGCGAGGGAAATTTTGACAAAATACATTACCTGGTGGTATCCTAACTTTTCATAAGGACAAATTGAAAAAACAACTGCTCAATTTTTTTTTAATTATTCATATTCAGGTTTCCCTTTAAGAATTCAAAAACAAAACATTAACTATATATCATTCATCATAGCAATAATGCTAGACTGCTACATGCAATAATGCTATGATGAATGATTTTAAAACTATAAAAATGATAGTGAATGCAGAATTCAGGTACAAAAAGAATACGAAACTTATTATCTCCTTATTTGTAAAGTTGGGCATGTCAAGCAAGATACTTCATGTATTGAGGAGAAGGAAAGATGAGAGACATCACATAGACCATGAACAACAAACCATGAACAGAACATTTGTTTTGCACCTCAAAATGAGGGGATGCTCCTGCAGACGATGACATGGCGGCCCCTCGGTCCCCAGAAGTGGCCAGGGCAGCTCACTTAGGACTGCAACCCGGGCAAAGGTGCTATGGGATTCTAAACCTTTGCCTGGTCTTTATGTGGCAATCAGTGAGAATGTAATTTTACAAGTCCCATTTTATGAAGTAACCCTAGGGCCTAGGAGTCAGAATAGAAATAGACAGGCTCAGACACAGCTCTACAAAAGCATGCAAGGTTTGAATTATTTTGTTTTATTGTTTTTCTGGTGTTGTTTTTGTTTGTTTGCCTTGTGAGTAAGAATCTATATATATTTTAGGGAAATATTTATCTTCACAAATATGGAGCTCTGATTATTAATATTCATCATTGAAAGTATGCACTATAAGGGTGTAGATGAGTGTCTAATTATCCACTGGAACTATCTAGAAGGTGCACCTCATGCTGATAGGGAACTCTCAAAGGACATCAGATTAGGACCCAAACCACACTCACTGCTGTCCTGCTGAAAAGTTCCTTTGCGAAGGGGATCAAGATGGCACGTGCAAACTCAGAGAAATGGTGTTTCTCTAAAGGGCAGGGGCGGGGGTGGGGGTTGGCAGGAAGGTGGGGATTTGCCATGGTGGAGGTTTGAAGGTGTTTCTCTCTCCAGGGGTACAGGTAGGCATGAGGGGCAAGGAGCAGGGCTAGGAACTGAGATGGGATCACAAGGTTAGCATACATTTTACTTTATTTGCGTAGGGACTTTTCCTTTGGCCTATGGATGCAGTCATGCATCATGTACTTTTATTTCTTTTAATCTGAGATGAAATTCATTATTTTAACTATTTTAAAATATACAATGTTGTTGTTTTTGATATATTCATAATGTCACACAACCAAATACTTATAAAAACTTTCCCCTTCCCAGATGCAAATTCCCGTTGTGTGTCCCAATCCTTCAGTAACATGACCTAGACAGCCCTGGGTGGAGATGCTGAGGCAGCCAAGTGAACAGGCCAGCGAAGGGAAGTAGGCTCTGTACCAGTCACCCCGGCACTGATGACAGTGTAAACAGGGGGACTGGGGGGTGGGGACGTGAAGCTCAGGAGCTTATGCCAGGTCCTGTCTGGGAGCAAGCAGTGTCCCACACCATGAAGTCAAGAGTGGTGGCGAAAATGCACAGCTGGAAGAACTTAAAAAGGGAAGATCCACTGGCTCGAGGATGGGAGTGAGTTCGGGGAAAAGGAGGCAGATACTTCATGTTACACAAGAGAATTGTACTGCAACACTGCATGAGTGTCTGTGGTACCTATATTCTATAAAGTCACCACACATACTGTACACTGAATACTGACCATTGCTCCTACGGGAAATACAGGGATAGCTTCCTGTGAGATTCTAGTTGCAACATTGTTGTCAACAAATTAATGCTTAACTTTGCCTAAGGCGCGTTTCTGTTTAAAGACACCTTATCTACTATATACTGTGGATTCATTACCCTTGAACTCATAGGCAACAGCACTATGAACTCAGGTCTGAATGAAGCTTATCTGACTAACACGTATTTTCTCTGTAAAGTACATCACAGCCTTCTTGCATTAGGAACACTAAACAGCACTTCAGCAATATGCATGGAGGACATTTTAAAAAGTGAAATCACTAACAAAAAGCCTCAAAATTCAAAAAATCATGGCGCTGAACAGAACCCAAAAACATTCATTTCTAGTATGAGAAGGGAAGCAAGAAGTCAGCGTCCCCTTGTGGGGCCTCAGCTGGGAATGTGTGCATTTGGGTAACAAACTTCTCCACTTTGAACACATCTGCAACTGACTGTAAAAGCACCATGAGTAATACTGATTTGGGGGTTACAGATAAACTTTAACAAGCGGTACAGTTCATAAATTCAGAATGTGCAAGTAATGAGGATTGACTGTCTCTAGTCTACCTGCACGATGCACACAATGCTTCCGCATTGACTCATGAAGTTTATAATTTAAGAGATTAAGTCATTTAATCACAGATATTTAATCTGTCCACTATATGAATACATTAAATAAACTACAGCATTTCAAACTTACCTTAAAAGTGTTTTGATATTCAATATTTAATCATGTAAACATGACCTTACTATCAAATAGAGACAGAGGAACTGGGTTTGAGTTTTAAAGGTTCCCGTGTTTGCAAAGGAAGCGCTGATAATTCCTGCCATACCATTTATCAGAGTGCTTTGAGGATGAAATGTGACAACGTGTGTGAAAGTAAACACCATTTTCTCTAGGTTCATGCCTTTTGATTGATGAGATCTCTTAAATGACAAGCTCACTCACCTGTACCCAAACATAGCTATCCACGGCTTTTAGAACCTTCACGTTGTTCACGGGGCGGATTTCCACCAACAGAGTTAAGCACTTTGATCCTACAAAGTAACAGAGGCTTTGAGAAATGAAGACCAGCATATCACACATCATCTTCTCCATAGAGGCCTGAACTTGGAAAATGTAAATGTGTTGCCTATTGCATTACACAAAGCAGGCTAATTTTCTTAAAATTTACTTGAACATTTTTTAAAACCCTGAACAGATACAGAACACGTAATAAAGGAGAAGTCAGTGCGCATGAAGTGAGGAGCAACTTCCTCCCATTCCTCAGCCAATGTTAGCACAGCTTCGCGGGCCCTCTCAGCTTCTAAGTCTACATGACACAGCTCGCTTCAGCGTCACTCCCGTTCTACAGCATGATAGAAAATACTGTTTGTATGTGAAAATATGAAGATATTTCTGACTCATGAACAAGCCACAGTTGACAGCACCCATCAGCGGGGCAGGGCCTTGGCTTCCTCAGGAACGGTGGTGGAGCTGCACTGATATAGGCACACTTACTTTCTCAGTGTCGCATTAGAGCAAATGTCATCAAAGATAGCAAGTAGGAGGAAGTCCTTGGACAAAGGCTGTAATGGTATTACCACAGATACCAAATTTAGGCTAAAAGTTCCCCTCTCCCAAGATAAAACCTCAAAGTTATGCTTGAGTTCTTACAGAGACTCCAATATTCTTGGGTACTTTTCAATGACTGTTTTGAATAACAATGTACAATTTGAGGAATGGCTCAGCGGACTGGAATTGAATCAAAACCAGTTTTCACTATTTAAAAAAGGAACCTGACAGGATTGTTTCATTTCTTTTTTTAAAAAAGGCAAAGAATGGTAAAATAAAATGGTTTTACTTTAAAACGGTAAAACAATTTCTGGGACAGTCCTCCTAAATGCAAGGACTGAATATTTCTGTAAATGTGATTTTAAAGATTCAAGACAGTGAGTGAATTATTGTATGGGATCACAAATATGTTATAATTGAGAACACATGAAAACCAAATGCTGTTTAGTCAATGGGTATTCATAGCTTAGAATAAAAATCCAGGATCCTCTACCAATTCAAAAAAGCTATATTTCTTTAAAAATGGGATAGAGATTAAAGTGAGGTACTTTAGAAATTTGCTTTGACTCAAAAAATGGCTCTCAGAATAAATAAAGACATTGGTGTCAAAGGTATTTGTGATAGAAAATAGAATAGAAATGTTCTGTGAATGTGAGAATAAGATCACCTGTGATTGAAAAATAAAAAGTTATTTTTTAAAATGCGAAAATGAGAAAAAGAGCAAATTTCCGCATGTTCTTTCCATTGTATATAACTACATTAATATTTTAACTAGTACAGCTGGCACTTGACTATTTTATTTCTTGCCCTAAAAGCGTATATAAAAAAACTGTTTGGCTCTGGCTGGTGGTACAGTGGATAAGGCGCCAGCCTGTGAACCCAAAGGTCGCTGGTTCCCAGCCAGGGCACATAACCAGGTTGCAAGCCAGGTCTCCAGCCAGATTCTTAGCTGGAGGCAAGTGAAAGGCAACCATACATTGATGTTTCTCTCCCTCTCTTCCTCTCTCCCTTCCCCGTCTCTCTAAAAATAATAAGTAAAATCTTAAAAAAAAGACAAAGAAAGAAAAAAGGAACAAAACTTTTTGGAGGGCAGGCAGAGACATCTTCTCATTGGAAAGTAAGGAATCACCTTTATGGCCTCTTTGGTCATGAATTTGTACCCAAGTGAGATAAGCAGCTATCAACTTGCCTGGAAAATTGGTAGGGTATTCAAGGGAGCAGCCAAGACACTAAACTAACATAATTAGCATAATGATGAGAGTAATCAAGCAAATGGGAATGTCTCTCAATAGCATACCATGTGCTATCATAGTGTAACAGCACTCTGAATTAAGATCCTGGGGACACTAGTTCTAGTAAAAGCTCTACCAGCAAGTCATGAAGATTTCCTAGGCCTCTCAGTACCTTGTTATTTAAAAAAATGAAATAAGCCCTGGCTGGTAGCACAATGGATAAGGCGCCGGCCTGCGAACCCAAAGGTCACAGGTTCGATTCCCCAGCCAGGGCACATAACCAGGTTGCAAACCAGGTCTCCAGTCAGGTCTGTGGCTGGAGGCAGGTGAAACGCAACCATACATTGATGTCTCTCCCTCTCTGCCTCTCTCCCTTCCCCTCTTTCTAAATATAATGAAATAAAATCTTTAAAAAAAAAAAATGAAATGCAAAACTACAGAACCAGATTATTTCTACAATTACATTCAACCATAAAAATCCCATGAGTCCTGATATACTTAAAGTTGTCCTCAGAATTTAGGGAACCCTGGTTTCCCTGGAGCTTGGGAAGGCCTCACTGAGGGTAAGAGGCCAGGCAGGGCACAGACATCCAGGAAGTAGAAAGGGCAGGATCAGAAGCCACAACACAGATGAACCTCAAGGGCATTATGCTAAATGAAATCAGTCAGAGAAAGACAAACACCATCTGATCTGTATTATGTATAGAATCCAAAAAAAAAAGGTAAACATGTACCTATTTATATATGAAAATGCCTCAAAGTTACAGAAAATAAATAGATTGATGGTTGCAAGAGGAGGCAGGTAGAGTGATTTCTTTCTTTTTTTTTTTTTTTTTAGTTTAAATAAACTGAATAAAAATTTTAGAAAAAAGCACAGGCATAGGCATGGCATGGGGAGGGTGGAGGGTGGGCAAAAGAAGCTGGTCTGATGCAGGTGAAAGTACATGTTGAGAAATGGTGACAAGGTTAGAAAAGTCCATTTGGACTTGGTTGTGAAGAAGCTCTGGGTATTGGAGAACTTGACTTAAACTAACCCAGCTCCCTGGAGTGGCTGCAGCCTTTAACTGTGTATAATGGTACTTGGGGGCTCTCGAGACCACAGTGCCAGTGGAGTATGTGCTCACTGCCTGCACACTGGGGATCTTGTGCCTTGGGGTTCATGACTCCCATAGGGGAAGCGGGCGGCTGGGCCTGCCTTGCCATTTTCTGAATAAGACATGAACTCTGGCATGGCTACAGCCAAGATAATAAACACTGTTGATAAAAACTGGTTGTAAAGTCAGTGGACCAAGGAATCCTACCTTCCATATGAAAGATGCCACAGTTTGTCTCATTTGCAATTGAAAAAAAATTTTCATTATAAACAACAGAATGTTAAATAACACCTTGAGGCCAATTACACATTATAATCAAATGGCTTACCAAGTCATTCATGGACAGATAAAATAAGCCTTTTCAAAATATTTAAAGGACAAAATATTATAATAGATCTTATAGTGCTTTCCAGTCACATAATTTTTGGAATCTCAACTGAGCAAAGCCTCCTAAGGGTCTCCATGATCTGTCTACATGTCACCCCTGTTCTGCTATAGCCTCAGTTCCTCCTACTCTGTCCTGTGTTCAGTCCAATCCAGCTTCATTGACTCCCTGCTGTCCTTGAACAGTGAGTCCACCAAGTACACTACGGCCTCAGGGCCTTTGCGCTGGCTGTGCACTCAGAAAGTACAGCCACATACTTGCTTCTTCCCTTCTCTCAGATCTCTGTTTAAATACTCCTCTAATAGTGTTTCCAAGGATCCTCCCCAAAATACTTGCCTCAGACTTTACTTATAGGGGAACTCAAACTAAGGCAAGAAGTTATCTCAGGAAACAGGATCACTTTAGGCATGAGGAGCTCTCATGAGGGAGTGGGGGAACTAAACCAGGGAGAAGAGGATGCCGGAATCAGGGGCATTATCAAATTAGTGACCCCCTTGGGTATTGAGTTGCATGGAATGCACCTCAGAATTAGTTACTTTAATGATGGGGTGGGGGAGTATTTATCTTTCATCTCCTTTTTCCCGGTGGCCATAACTGGCCCTCTTGAGAATTCTTTCCAGCCATACTTCCAGGTGGTACACATGCAGGTAGTAAACAGATTTTCCCAAGGAGTCTGGACAAAAAGCCAAAAGCAGTTAAAGCAGCTAAAGTGAGGCACTGTCTGTCAAATGACATTTGGGCAGAACTGGTTCTCACTGTAAAGACTGACATGAGAAGTGAGCTAAGGAGATAAAGTATCCAATAATTAATGATGTTCATTCTAATATTTTTAAAGAAGCAATCAGATAATCTCACTAGAGGCTGCATCAAACCTCCAAAACTGAGTAAATATACCTGCATAGGATTTAATGTTGTAATCAAACAAAACTTGAAGTTGGTCTTTAAGTACATTTCATAATATAAATAATTGCCACTGTTCTGCATGACAATCAGGCATAGATGGTAAACATCATGTCAGGATTATAAATACTACTGGGTTCCCCAGCATAACAATTTCTACAGCTAAAAGGAATAAGGCTCAAAAACTAGGAGGTGTAGGGACCTAATCCTACTTCATGATTGGTAGGAATATAAGCAACTGGGCCTTTCTCTTCTTGGAAGAAGGATTTTATTAGCCCAGGAAATCAGGGACATATCCTAATTTTGTCCATACCCTTGTTTTAAAGGTTAAGATACCAGTATCTTAGATCCTATTTCACTTAAACTAGCCCAGTTCCATTACCTCTGAAGTGAGCACGGCACCTGATTCTAGGAAGAGCAGAGGATGCTAAGAGCAGGGCACCGCGCAGAAGAGTGAAGAGAACCGCTGTGGTTCTCAGTGTAATGTGGCAGGAGGGGAGAGTGGATGAGGATTATGCATGATAAGATTTCAGAGAAGGCATCCTGCTCACCAAATTCTCTCAGAAACTCTTCTGCTGAGGTCCCTGAGAAGGTCCTACCACACTTATCTATGGTTCCCTGACACTCTAAGCGGGCTCTGTGGTAGCCACGTAAGCCTCATGTAGGAAGTATGTAAAAGGGTTTTCCATCACACAGGAGAATACATCTGAGTGGGAATTGTGCTAACAAAAGAAGGAGTTTCAGTACCAAATAAACAGAACAGCTGGAATGCACTGAAGGTTTGGAATGGTGAGAGATTGAAATGGGATCCACTAGACCACAGGTTGAAAGTTGGTAGTTCACAGGCTCTCCAGCCACAGGTGGTCACCATTACCTGAGTATTTTCTTTTTAATATTTGAGTAAACATTTAAAAATAAAAATTTTATATCAATGTCCATACTTCACTGGGCTTCCTTTGAAGATGGGGCACATGCTTCATGGGTGCCCCTACCCACCACTGGTCCCTATCAATTCACCCAGGGCGAGAATGTCACACCTCCTTGCATACTATTGCGTCCCCAGCACAACGCATTGTGCCTGACCCACTGCAGGCACCCAATGCTTGTTGAGTTCTGAACAGACAGAGGAATATTATAGAATGTTAAACGGATGGGGGTGGGGCATCACATAGATAATAAACTGTGAAGTGAGCCTTGGTGAATGTGTAGAATTGATTTTATATTTAGAATTGCTGACTATTCATAATGCATTATGTATTAGTCAACAGCTAACCAGATGTAAGAAAAAAATGGTATTTTAAAGGAAACCAAACTTTTACTAACCCTTTACACCAGCTTCTGACCATGGGGTCTAGTGTGTTCTTAATGCTTATTTAGTTTGCAGGGGTGCTAACTGCCTTTTGAATACTTCTGCTATTCACTGTTATAATATTTTCTGTATTTTGTTTACTTGAAAACATTTTTCATGCTTGACATGACCTTTACCTTTTTGTTCTGAGGCAAAGCTATTTGTAAACATGTTTGAAATTTGACTAAGTAATTCAATAAATCTTCATCCATCAGTAGGCACTAAAAAAATGTAATTTCATTACCTGGCTGAAGCTCATTCTTTCTTCCTTCTTTAGTAGACTGAACTAAACTTGCAGCTGATGGAAATAAATAAATAAATAAATAGCAAATGATCCATGCAGTAGCTTGTTAAAGTTTACCATTTTGTATCTGAATTAAGTGTGGGCTCAAAGGATCTGTCAGTAGATAATTAAGATAGATACAAGGCAATATTTTTTTTTGTAGGTAGATTCAACAGTTTTTTAATTTCACATCTAATTTCCCAAGAGCATCCCTTAATAGAAAATTATTGTAATAGACTAATCAAATATTGTAAAAATATAATACTTTGAAACTCAAAAAAATGTACTTTAATTCTTAACATATAGCAATAAAAAAATTTAACTCACCAAGCAAAGTTCTCTCACTGTTGACAGAGCCACTGACAACTTGCAAGTCTTTCTCAAATGTATAGAGATGCTATTAAAACAAAATATTTTTTTAATTTGAAGTTTCATATGAAATAATTTTATGAATACAAATTTCCATTTAGCTATCTACCAAATATCACTATGACATTTAACCAAGAAATGGTCAATGAACCAATTTATTCATATCAGGAAGTTTATGATTATTTCTTAAGAAAAAAGTTGTTTGCTATTGTAAGCCATGTTTGGCACTGAAACTTAGCCATGAGGCAATAGAGCATAGCTATTGAGAGAACAGGCCTTAGAGCCAAACTAGACCCAAGTTTTAATCCTGACTCTGTTCTGTCACTTGCTAGCAGTGTGGTTTTGGAAAAGTTACTCAACTTCTCTACCCTCCCATCAGTAAAATAGGAATCCTAATACCTATCTTAAGAGATTATTAGAAGGATCAAGTGAGATAATCCATATAAAGCACTTAATACTAGGTCTGCCACACATGATAAGCACTCAAATGTTAGCTATTATAATTACTGAGGCAAGTAAACTTTTAATCAAATTATATAACATGATACCACTAGCTACGTTTAAGAGACTGTAACAAGTACGTCTCTTAAGACTATCATTTATTGCATTAGCAAAGAAATCTATCTTTATTTAATCTTTTTTTTGTCTTGCTGCTGTTTGAAATGTTGCAAAATTCCATTTCCTTTAATATTAAAGAAAGTGAAAATGCTTATGCAGAAGGAGGATATGAGATACAGACTAAGGAACTGGAGACAATCACTTATATTAGGCAAATTTATAAAGTACAGCACTCGGAGGATAAGGAAAGATAGAGTCTTAGATGTCAGGAGAGAATAGATGGATAAGAGAAACAGTACATAGTAGAAGTATTAAGAAGGTAATTAGTACCTGCAAACAAAAAAAGCACTGAGAACACACTAGAATCCTATGGCTAGGAGTTGATAAAAATATGTTGGGAAGTCAGAAAATACTTGATTAGAGAAAGTGAACTTTGAACAAGAACTAAGAATAAGAAAGCTCTAAATTCATTTGAGACATTTTAGGTTCCTTTAACTCTTGCTCTAATTGAGCAATTCTAGTGTGTAAGTAAGAATCATGGATCTATAGACTTAATGTTGAGTGTTTTATCTTTGTAATGATAAAATAACACATGAGCACAATCGCAGTGCTTAAAACACGCAAATTAGAAGTCAAAGCTCTCCATTACGCGCATCCAATTGCAAATCCCTTCTACAATGAAACATTTAAATGCATTTTTAATATATATTTATGCATACATGTTGCAAAGTTTTATTGTCTTTTTTAAAAACATAAATGGAATGTATTATGCTGGCAACTTGCTTTTTTCATGTAACAATGTGTTTTAGAGAAGCTTTTGTGCCAGTGTACATTTTTAGATTTCTTTATCCCTTCATTTTGGTAAATTGTTTTTGCATAGGCACAAAATGACCCCTTCCCATTTGCCCAAGAATTAGGCAAGCCTGTCACATCATCTAATGTTTGATGTGAGTGGTTTGGGGGAAATTTAAGAAAAATAGACTAGGTTCTATACCTGGATCTTTGAGAAGCAAGGTAAGTGAAGGTTAAGCAAAAGCAGAACTCAGAGCCAGAGGTCATTATGAGATCCTAAACTTTTGGGAGTACTCAAATCTTGGGAGGACACTGGACCCCCTACATTCCTATAGAATATTGGGTAATTCATTTGAGCCAATTTTGCTTAAATCCCAAAAAATAACAAGACTTCGGCTGCTGTTTTGGTCCAAAGTCTTTGCATTAAAAAAACAAAAACAAAAAAAAACCACAACTAAATTTTTAGGAAATGAATGGAGAATCCAAACCTAGAAAAAGGAGACAAAAAGAAGGAAAGCTCTAAAAGAAGTAAAGTAACCAATAAGTAATCTATAATTAATCTATAATTAACAGTGATTATTACCTCATTTAGTCTGGTTTGGCAATCATATAATCCAAAGAAGACATTTCCCTTATCATCCTAAAAAAATTAACTAGATGTTTGTTAAATGTCATTATTTCAAAAGTTAGCATGTTACAAGTTTTCAAACTGCAATATTTTAATCCACATTAGCAATAGCACTCTATTGGCAGCATGCTGTACATGTCAGAAAGGAACCGAATCTGTTTCTACTCAGTGAGTTTAGGGAACACCATCTAGTAGGACTAAGTGAAAGGAAGAATCTCTTTGTACTTCCATTTGTTTAAGAAAATATAAATGATGGATATTGGGAGTGGATATGTCAAGTGCATAATATTATTATAAGTAAAAATTTTTAATCATATAGTTTCTTTTTTATCATATAGTTTCTTAAATGCAGCATACTGATAGATGCAACTTAAAATAATAACTTTTTTAATTAATTATTTATTTTTTTAGAGAGAGGAGCTGGGAGAGAGGCAGAGAGGGAGAGAGACATCAATGTGTGGTTGCCTTTCACCTGCCCCCAGCCATGAACCTGGCTGGAGACCTGGCTTGCAACCTGGTTACACGCCCTGGCTGGGAATCGAACCAGCAACCTTTGGGTTTGCAGGCCGGTGCCTTATCTACTGTGCCACTAGCCAGGATTAAAATAGAACCTTTTAAGCAAATAAAGTGTGTAGTGATATCATTGCACAAAGCAAACTGGCCACTGCTAGTATACTTTCATGTTTATCTACTGTAATAAAGTTATCAGTAAAGTTTAATTTTCTTAGAACACTTAACATTGAAAACACATTGTTAAATAATAATGCCTCAAAAGTCTGAGTATATCTAGTCTTAACAGATGAGGCAGAATAATTATATTTAACATTTCCTCAAATATAAAAATTTAACATATTAATTAGGTTTAAACACCTTGTACTTGGCATTTTTCCTCTAGAAAATAGAACAGTTTATTTATTTTTTAAAACTGAGTAGTATGTCAGGAATTATGCACAGTTTTATTTAAAAATGAGAAGACCGAGTTTAAATCACCCTAGTAAATCTCACAAAATAAAAAAGTCATATGTTAAAGGTTAAATGCCAACAAGATTCATTTATTACCCCTCAATAAGATAGAGCATAAAACTCTACGAAAAGAGAATATAAATAGTTAATATAGTAAATTTCATGTTAGGCATATTTTACCACAATAAAAAGGAGAGATACAGACATACCTTACAGCTATAGATTATATTTCCATTTCTTTCAACATTTAATACATGTAAGCTCTCATAATTATTTTCCAAAACACCTGAAAAGATAATAATAGCAAGTCAACACTTAGCAGATGTTTAAGAACAGTATTAGTGAAAAGCCAAGTACAAAAAAGTAGATACTGATGATTCCATTATATAGAGTTTTAAAAACAAGCAAAGCTAATCTATTGAATTAGAGGTCAGAACAGTAGTGACCTTTAGGTAAGAGGAAAGGACTGGTAACTGGGAGGTATCTCAGAGGAGCCTTCTGAGGTGCTGGTAATGTTGTATATGTTGGGTACACTGATATGCTCACTTTGTAATTATTCACTGAGCTGTACAACCTTGTCTGTGTATTTTTCTGCATGTACATTATACTTTAACAGATTTCAAGTATCCATTAGTTTTTGCTTTATATATGTTATTTATTAGGGACATAGAAAATTAGAATTATTATAGCTTCCTGGTGGATTAACCTGTCAGGAATTCAGCAGAGCTGTCAGAGTAGCAGATTAAAGCGAAAAGCTAAAAAAAGCAAGTAGGAGTCAATTCTTCTATCACTGTGATAGGAAATCACAAGGTTAAACCAGAGAAAGCACCACTTCCCTGTTCATTTTCCCCATGGATTGGGTGGAGGGTCATGTCATCGTAGGTCAGCAGAGAGGTGGAGATATCTCATGGCTCAGGGAGCTCCCAACAAAAGGCTCCTGCAGTATTGTGAACCCAAAGCCTTCAGGAAGGGAGAGAAGAGCTAAGAGTGGAAAAATACTGAATACTGAATAAAAGAGGAGAAAAGTATCTTCAAGGTTCCCCTCTTTTTCCTCCTAAGGTGGTTTCAGCAGAGGCACCTAAGGAAGATCTCTACTTATGGCTCCTTATAAAGAAGCCTCTGATTGAAGGCTCCTGGCCTGGAACACAGCTATGTATAAGTTCAGGGTCCTGGAATGCAGGGGGACATGACTTGACTGCAACTCCCTTCAGGGTCTGCAGGGCACTGGCTATGCACCAAGTCTGGTTTGGGGACAGCAGCTTTTCCCCAGGAGGCCTGCCAAGTAAAGCTTTTGTAACTGCACATGGTTGGGTTTTTTTAAAAAATCACACATAGGGTTTTAACCACGAGCTGTACTACTCAATCCTTTTATTCACTATAAAATGTCCTTTAACTTTAATAATTAGTTTTCTATTTTTAAAATATTTTATTGTTTATGCTATTACAGTTGTCTCACTTTCCCCTGCTTTGTCCTCCTCCACCCAGCCTGCCCCGCTCTTCCGTAATCAGTCCCCACACCATTGTCAATGGCCAATGGGTCCTTCATATATGTTATTTTACTAATCTCTTCACCTTTTTTCAATCAGTCCCCATCTCTCATGTTCCTTCCTACAGCTGTCGGTCAGCTCCATGATTCTATGCCTCTGGTTCTATTTTGCTCATTAGTTTATTTTGTTCATTTAGATTCCTCTTATAAGTGAGATCCATATGGTATTTGTCTTTCACTGACTGACTTATTTCACTTAGCATAATAATCTCCAGTTCGATCCATGCTGTCACAAAAGGTAGGAGTTCCCTTTTACTTTAAAGCCTACCATGTCTGATATCAGTATAACTACATCAGCTTTCTTTAGGTTAGTGCTTAGATAATAAAACTTTTTCTATCCTTTCATTTTTTTTAATTTTATGATTTTTAGAGAGAAGAGAAAGGAGACAGGCAGAAAGGGAGAGAGACATCAATGTATGGTTGCCTTTCACCTGCCTCCAGCTATGGAGCTGCCTAAAAACCTGGTTTGCAACCTGGTTGTGTGTCCTGGCTGGGGATCGAACCACTGCCTTATCCACTGTGCCACCAGCCAGGGCCATAGCCTTTAATTATTACTCTTCTTGTATCTTTATACTTTTCTTCCACACAGTATCCTTTGAAATATGTAGCCCATTAAAATTTAATATAACCATTGATATACTAGGTTTATATCAATAATTATTATTTACTTTCTATTTCACCCAACTGTTTTACTCTGTCCTTTCTGCATTAATTGAAGTTTTATTATTTCAGTCTTTCACATATTAGCTCATCAGTTTTATATTCTTTTGCTATTCTTTTATTAGTTACCCTAAAAAGTACAACATAAACCCTTAACTTATGATGCCTTCATGTTATGTTTTGCCAAGAAATTTGAATCAATTGAAACTTTCACACACTGCTACTAAAAGTGTATATTGGAAAACTGAAACTGAACATACATGGCTCAGCATCTGCATTTGTACATATGTTCCCAAAGAAATATATGCATGTTTTTGAAGATGACACATGTAATACCTATAGTACTGTAGTTCATAATAGCCAAAACTGGAGACCTAAAATATCCATCCAGCAGATATCTGCACAATAAGATGCTACACAATAAGAATTAATTAATTTGCTATAACATACAACACAAATAATTGAGTAAAAGAAGCTCTGATCCTTTCCCCATCCCCCCAAAATTCATAAACTATGTGACTTAATTTACACACTAGTTTCAAAAATAGGTAAAATGAATCTGTGATGCCAGATGAGTGATAGTTTGAAAGGAATATAGAGGGAACCATGGGGGTTCCCTGTTCTATGTGCAAGGTGCATGGGTGTGTTTTCCTTATTATTTGTGTATTTTTCTGTTTGAAAGCCATATTTTGATAAAGAATATAAAAATTATTAACACAATATATTTAACTCTAAAGTTAACTGACTACCATGTTTCTTCTAAAACTTTAGGACATTGCTCTCAGTTCTAAGATTAAAGAATTGGAACATTGGTAGCTACAACATTGATAATAATCATCATTAATTGAGGAGAAATACCTATTTCCCCAACTTCCTCAAAATTAAATTGCTTTAACTTGACTCATTTTCCCCATACATGAGTGCTGTTTTAGATGTTAAAATATTATATTATGACAAGTTCCAATATTTACACAAAACTTAAGCCAAAAAATATCCTATAACTCAGAGCAAATTTCCATTTGTGTTCCTGGTTACAAAGAACAAAACAAGATTAAAACTAAAAAGGATAACTGATGAGCTGAAACCCCGCACTGGAGCTGGAAGTGGGAAACATTTAGAGAGACAAAGAGTAAGTTTCATTGAGAACTTAGGAATCAGGAAAACCTGTTTAACCTATTCAGCAACTTTTTTTGTTCTTTCTTCAGTTTTGCTCTATCTTGGTATTGTGTTCAGTTTGTTTGTTTCATTTCCTTTCTCTCATCCTGCATCTTTACCCTTTCTGATGAGAGAGCAATATGAATAGACTCAGAAGTCATCCAAGACTGGTAGTAGGCACAGCCAATCTGTACACTACCCTGGGAAACACACTGTTGCTTCCCTGTCGTGGGAAAGCCACAGAAATGCTCTCTGGTAACTGAAAAACCCAAAAGCTGAGCTTTGGAATCCTACTAGAGGCCCTGCCCTTCAGAGTACAGGGAAATAATCCCAGACAGGCTCAGACAAGTGGTTTAGGGAAGGGGAAAAATACCCACCTTCTTCCTGAAGTTTGAAAGGCACAGGAGACCCAGGAATTACAGCCCCCTGTTCCCACCGAAAGCCCTCTCAGAAATACTTGGCCCTGTGACTAGCCTGAGACTGACAGCAGACCAGCAGGCAGACAGGCAGAGGTGGATCCTGTGGCAACTTGGGACATTTGCTGACACACCCCTGGAGTCAGTACTCATAAAAGCCAGCTTTGCAAAGCAGCTTGGCCCACCTGGGAGCAGCAAGCCAGGGGGAATCAGCCACAAACTATGGATTGTCTGTAGTGTCAAAAAGGTGGCTGAGGGCCAGATATGAATAACAGCTGACATTGGCTTATATCAGACGCAAACCCACACAGTATCTAGAGGGAGAAACCAGAAGGCAAGATCTAAACTGTGCTGAAATGAATCCACTTGGTTTTTTTCATTATCTTAGCTATTTTTTTTTTCTTTTTCATAACCTTTTTATTTTTTATCTATTTTTTGTTTATTTTGGGTGCTCCAAATTTTCCTTCATATTTCCTATCCTACTCTTATTTTTGATACTCCACTGTTCTCTTCCTTCCTTTTGTTATTTTTGTTACCTTTTCTGTGTTCCTTTCCCCCTGTTTTCCTCTTCCAGTTCCTTACAGTAGTAGTTCTCTTCCCCCTTCTCTTCTCATACCACTTTTCTGTCCTTTGGTCTTCTTGTATCTTTTTCCTTTTCTCCTTTCTCTACCAGTCTATTTCTCTTTCTACATTTATCTTTCTTTGCTCCCTTGTGGTTGATATTGCTGTGTGGTCAGGGACGGTGGCTGGTTTTGGTGTTGATTTTGTGTTGTTTTGCTTTGTTTTGGCAGCACCTATACAACAGCCTATAACACATGGCGGGTTTTGAGCCTCTTAGCCAGCCAGACATACAGGCGTTCCCACCAACAAATGGGCTCATAATAATCAGAACCCAAAAAACAGGAGAGTCCACATCACCCACACAGAGGTCATTCTTAGAGTATCCAGATCAGCGGATCAAGGCGTCTGTACCACTGGGTCCCACAGGATTCCTAACACACAAGGCCACTCCACAAGGCAAGAGTCAAAGTAAATCAATCTAATACACAGAAACAAACACAAAAAGACAACTAAAATGGGAAGACAAAGAAACAACCCCCAAACGAAAGAAAAGGAGGAATCTCCAGAGAAAGTGCTCAGTGAAATCCGGGCAAGCAATTTATCAGACATAGAGTTCCAAGTGATGTCTGTAAGGATGCTCAAGACACTTAGTGAGACTGACAAGGAACTTAGTGGGACCTACATCAGCATGAAAAGGCACATAGAAACCTTGAATAAGAACAAGATGTAAACGAAGAATACAATATCTGAAATGAAAAACACATTAGAAGGAATTAAATCAGGCTAGGCGAAGCAGGGGATTGAATCAGCGAGTTGGAAGATAAGGTAGGGCAAAAAAAAAAAAAAAAAAACAGCCATCAGAGCAACAAAATGAAAAAGGACTCAAAAAAAGAATAAGAACATTTTAAGGGAGCTTTGGGACAACATGAAATGTAATGATATTCGAATCATAAGAATTCTAGAAACAGAACAACATTTCACTCCAAAGAAGCAAATTACACATTCTTCTCAAATGCACATGGATCACTTTCAAAAATAGACCAGAGGTTAGGATACAAAGCAAGATTTAACAAATTCAAGAAAACTGAAATCATATCAAGGATCTTTTCATATCATAATAGCTTAAAACTAGAAACCAACCTAAAGGAAAAAACTCCAAAAACATTCAAATACACAGAGGCTGAATAACATGTTATTAATAATGAATGGATTAACAATGAGATTGAGAGAAAAAAATCAAAAAGTTTCTGAAAACAAATGAAAATGAACACACAACAGCCCAAAACCTATGGGACACAACAAAGGCAGTCCTGACAGGGCAGTTCATAGCAATACAGGCCTATCTACAAAGGTAGAAGAATCTCAAATGAACAACATAACTCTACAGCTGAAAGAACTATAGGAACAACAAACAAAAAGCCCAAAGCAAGTAGAAGGAAGGAATAATCAAGCTCAGGGCAGAACAAAATGACATGAAACTGAAAAAATAATTCAAAGGGTCAATGAGTCCAGGAGCAAGTTCTTTGAAAAGGTAAACAAAATTGACAAACCATTAACAAGACTCTACAAGAAAAAGAGAGAGGACCCAAATAAGTAAAATCAGAAATGAAAGAGAACTAACAACTGATATCACAGAAATACAAACGATTGTAAAAAATTACTATGTCCAAGAAATTGGACAACCTGGGTGAAATGGGTAAATTTCTAAAAACATAAGCTTCCAACACTAAATCAGGAGAAAGCAGAAAGCCTGGGTGGACTAATAACACCTAGCAAAATTGAAGCAGTAATCAAAAAACTACCAACACACAAAAGCCCTGGACCAGATGGCATTACAGGCAAAGTTTACCAAACATTTAAACTAACATCTATCCTTCTGAAACTATTCCTAAAAATGTAAGAGGAGGGAAGACTCCCAAACTCTTTTTACAAGGCAAGTATTATCCTAATCTCAGAAAGAAAAAAAAAGAAAAAAAGAAAATTACAAGCCAATATTGCTGATGAACATAGATGTTAAAATCCTTAACAAAATACAAGCAAACCAGATCCAACAATACATTAAAAAGGTCACACACCATGATCAAGAGAGATTTACCCCAGGGATAAACAAAATGAAAGACAAAAGTCACATGATCATATCAATAGATGCAGAAAAAAGTATTTGATAAAATCCAGCACCCATTTATGATAAAAACACTCAGCAAAGTGGGAATAGAGAGAACGTACCTCAAGATAGTAAAGGCCATATATCAAAAACCTATTGCCAACCTCATAATCAATGGGAAAAACCTAAAAGCATTTCCTTAATATCAGAAACAAGACAATGGTGCCCTCTTTCACTACTCTCGTTCAACATAGCCACAGAGATCATATGAGAAGAAGAAATAAGAGACATCCAAATTGGAAAGGAGAAAGTAAAACTTTCAGACAACATGATAGTGCACATAGAAAATCCTATAAGGTCCACCAAAAAACTACTTTACCTATTAAGTGAATTTGGCAAAGTAGCAGGATACAAAATCAATATTCAGAAATTGGATGTCATTTTCACACACCAACAATGAACAATCAGAAAGAGAAACTAAAAAAAAATTTTTTTTTTCATTTACTAAAGCAACAACAACAACAACAACAAATAAAGTACTTAGGAATAAATTTAGCCAAGAAGGTAAAAGACATGTGACTTGGAAAACTATAGAACACTGAAGAAAGAAATTAAGAAAGATACAGATAAATGGAAACATATACCCTGTTCATGGATTGAAATAATTAACATCATTAAACTGTCTGTACTACCCAAAGCAATCTATAGATTCAATATCTTTTTTTTTTTTTTTTTAAGATTTTATTTCATTATTTTTAGAAAGAGGGGAAAGGAGAGAGGCAGAGAGGGAGAGAGACATCAATGTATGGTTGCCTTTCATCTGCCTCCAGCCACAGACCTGACTGGAGACCTGGTTTGCAACCTGGTTATGTGCCCTGGCTGGTCAATATAATTCTTATTAAAATATCAATGGCATATTTCACAGCTCTAGAATAAATACTTCAAAAATGTATATGGAACCAAAAAAGACCCTGAATAGCCACAGAAATCTTAAGAAAGAATAAAGTTGGAGAGATCACAATACCTAATATAAAACTCTACTACAAGGCCACTATAATCAAAACAGCCTGATACTGGCATAAGAACAGAAAAATAGATCAATGGAACAGTATAGAGAGCCCAGAAATAAGCCCATGTCTCTATGGTCAATTAATATTTGACAAAGGGGGCACAAGCATACAATGGAGTAAAAATAGCCCCTTCAATAAATGGTGTTGGGAAAACTGGACAGGGACATGCGAAAAAAAAAGAAAGAAAGAAACTAGATCACCAACTTACACCAGACACCAGACTAAATTCAAAATGGACAAAAGACTCAATTATACATCATGATGCTACAAAAGTCCTAGGGGAAAACATAGGCAGTAAAATTTCAGCTATCTCATGTAGCAATATTTTTACCACTAGATCTCCTAGGGCAAGGGAAATAAAGAAACAAATAAATAAACGGGACTACATCAAGTTAAAAAGCTTTTGCACAGCTAAAGAAACCATCATCAAAATGAAAAGGGAACCAACTGTATGGGGAAATACACATATTTGCCAATGATACATCAGACAAGGGTTTAATCTCCAAGTTATATAAAGAACTCATATGTCCCAACACCAGGAAGACAAACAATCCAATTAAAAAATGGGCAAAGGGCCTGAACATATACTTCTCCAAGGAGGACATACAGATGCATATAGATGGCCCATAGACATATGAAAAGATGCTCAACATCACTAGCCATCAGAGAGATGCAAATTAAAACCACAATGAGATATCAGCTCACACCTGTCAGAATTAATAAATCAACAAACAAATGCTGGTGAGGGTGTGGAGAAGAGAATCCTAGTGCACTGTTGGTGGGAATACAGACTGGTGCAGCTACTGTGGAAAATAGCATGGAATTTCCTCAAAAAGTTAAAAATGGAACTGCTTTTTGACTAGCAATTCCACTGCTGGAAATATATGGTAAGAATCCTGACACACCAATTCAAAAGAATCTATGCACCCCTATGTTCATAGCAGCACTATTTACAATATTCAAGTGATGGAAACAGACACTAAGCGCCCATTAGTAGATGACTGGTACATTTGCACAGTGGAATACTATGCAGCAGAAAGAAAGAAGAAGGAATTTTGACCCTTTGGGATAGCAGGGGTGGAACTGGAGAACATTATGCTAAGTGAAATAAGCTAGCCAGTGAAATACAAATACCATATGATGTCACTTATAAAAGGAATCTAATGAATAAAATAAACTAATGCGCAAAACAGAAACAGATACACGTAAACAGAGAAAAGACTGACAGTTGCCCGAGTAAAGGGGGATGGGGTGAAAGAAGGGGAAGGATTATTCAACAAAGTACGCATATGAATGACCCTTCGACATGGACAACAGTGTTGGGATGAACTGTGGGAGTAAGGTGTGGGCTGGACAGAGGGGGGAAAATAAGGACTGTAATAGAATAAACAAGAACAAAAAAAGAGAATTTGGAATCATCCTGAGATCTCTCTTCCCTACTTTTTTTTTTTTTTAAGATTTTATTTTATTATTTTTAGGGAGAGAGGCAGAGAGGGAGAGAGACATTAATGTATGGTTGCCATTTTCACCCACCTCCAGCTATGGACCTGGCTAGAAACCTGGCTTTCAACCTGGTTATGTGCCCTGGCTAGGAATCGAACCTTTGAGTTCTCAGGCCAGTGCCTTAGCCACTGTGCCACCAGCCAGGGCTGTCTCTTCCCTACTTCTAACTGGAAAACCTTCATAGATCTTCTGGGAGCAGGACAAAGAGAGGGGAGAAACTTTTTTATATATGGTAAAAACACTTTTCGATGTATTTGAGCTGTTGGACACATTTCTCACTGATTAGAAAAATAAGGACAATCACTTGGTCTCTTAGGTGAATAATATTCAATTAGCTTGCTGCTAAATAGTACTTCACAACTTTCAGAGTTCTCATTTTTATTTTTACTTTGTTATTTTATTTGGTTTCTTAAAAAAGTTTATTCATTTTTTAGAGAGAAGAGAAGGGAAGGAGAAATAGAGGGTGAGAAACATTGACATGTGGTTGCCTCTGGCCCACAACCTAGGCATGTGCCCTGACCAGGAATTGAACTGAGTCCCCTTGGTTCTCAGGCCAGTGCTCAATCCACTGAGCCACACCGGCCAGGGCAGAGTTCTCATTTTTAGATCATCTATACCATGCAAATTATTATAGGCCCATTGTAATGATAATGGCTTTGAAATGAGGTTAAGATACTCGGTCAGTGCCATACATGGAAAATGTAGCACAGACTAAATTCAAAATCAGAAAAAGGTGAAGAAAATCATACCACACTTGCAATGGAAAAAATGCATCATTACTGAAAAATCCTTTTAAGGTAGATTCTGTAGACATCTGAAGAGAATTTCAGTGAGCTTCTTTTCATCCTGCTTATGACTCAAAGCTTCTGGAATGCAATGTGTCAATATTTTGAGAGGTATTTTTTTTCTTTCAAGATTATAAGGCTATTGGGAGAGACTTTCTCAAAAGTACACTTAAAAGGTTTCAGCTCAGATAAGAAACTCTTTACAAGAAATCTTGCTAAGAAAACCCAATTTCCTTGCAAAAGCACATCTATTTTTAAATCACTAAAAACTTAAGAGAAAAAACATTCACTGATAAGTGTGGATCAGAGCAAATGATAAATGCTTATTCCATTAAACCAATAGTTCTCAACTCTTGGCTATGCATTAGAATCATCAAGAGAGCTTTTAAGAGAACATGGGTCCCCAAACCATGCCTCAAAATACTCTGATTTTATTGTGCTGGTAAGGGGCTTAGTCACTAGTATATGTGTTTTTAAGTTCCCCAAGTGATTCTAATGTGCAGCCAGAGTTGAGAATCACTAAACTACATATTTATGACATACAGGGATGGATAAAAAATAGGTTTACAGTTGTGAGTGTGCAAAACACAGAGTTTTTTCTTGTGTTAGTATTTATTAATTATTGTATTATTTTCCATATGAACAACTATAAGCCTATTTTTGCTCCCCCCTGTATATTAAACAATATTCATTAGCTAGCATAACTAGGGCCAGCTAATAATGTAGCCTGATAGAAAGCTGAAAGAAATAAGAGAATGTCCTCATGGGTCTATTAGGTAGTAATAACTGCAGTTTAAATAATCCTGCAGTTATGTACATGGTTCTCACCTCAAGGACATTTGAACTGGGCATTGCTGGAAATCCAGAGGCCAATGTCTCACCACACACCATTAACCCCTCAGCCTTTCCTCCCCTGCATTGTTGCTTATGTTTTAGATACACCCTTGAAGAGGGTATAAGGGAGACAAATGGTAATAGAAAAACATATAATAAAAAATGTTAAAATAGCCCTGGTTGGTGGCTCAGTAGATAAGGCACCAGCCTATGAACCCAAAGATTGCTGGCTCAGTTCCCAGCCAGGGCACATAACCAGGTTGCAAGGCAGGTCTCTAGCTAGGTCCATAACTGGAGGCAGGTGAAAGACAACCACACATTGATGTCTCTTTCCCTCTCTGCCTCTCTCTCTCTTCCCCTCTCTCTAAAAAAATTAAAAATAAAAATAAATTAAATTTAAAAATAAAACTATTCAATAACCTCTTTGCTTATTCATCCTGACTCTTCTCCCAGGAGCTCATCACTGGAAAGTCCAGAGGAGGAAGTTTAGCAATTTCAAATGAGGAAATGAGGTTTAATTTATTTAGTGCTCATGAAGAATAAAAAATGTACCATTTTGACAGATGAAATCCTCACATAAGTTAAACCTACTGAAAAAAAAGGAGAGTACCTAGATATTACAAGTATTGGCAAGTCATAGCTCATGTAAAGTTGAAGCTGGTTTGCCAGATATTCTTGTCCATTGAAATCTAGTCTTCGCTAAACACAAATAATTTCACTTTACAGGAAGATGTTTGCCAAATATGTAAGTTTTGTTCCCAACCACTAAGACAAAAATCAAATAAAGAAGTATTTCTTGTCCTTCTAGCAACTATACAGGTGGTGGAGAACCTCACAGCCTTATACAAATATTTGAACTAGTTCCTGAAAACACAGATCAAGAGGTGACAAAATATAATTATACTATGACATTTATAATCTGCAAATAATTCACATAAATTCTCAGACTCAACATGATTAGACATTATAACTCCTAAATTTATGAGGTAAATATCATCATATGATCTCAAATTCATATTGTGAATAAAATAAGTAAAAGGAAAGAATAGAACAATTAGTTAAGAAGCAAGAAAAAGGAGAAAAGAAGAATAAGAAGGCAGGGACAGAAAAGGAAAAAGGAAGGACAGTGCGGAGAGAATAGGGAAACAACAATAAAATTAAAAAAAAAAAAAAAAAAGAAGAAGCCAGAAAAAAAGACCCAACTACCTTTTGCTCAGATTTCTGACCACAGAAACTGGAAGATAATACATGTTGTTGTAAGCCTCTAAAAAAAGGAAGAAGAAAAAAACTTGATGTGTGACAAAAGTGGCTTTGCTGTCAATAGGAAATGGCAAGGCTCTTTGGTTAGTAATGGTAGAACAATTAGCAATTAATATGGAAAAACAATAAAACTGGATTCCTACATCATATCACACACAAAAGTAAATTTCCATAGAGGTTTAAACAAAATGTGAAGAGCAAAGCTATAAAGCTTTTAGAAGTTAACATGAAAATGGCTTCATGACTTCTGAATAGGGGAGGATTTCTTTAAAAGATCTCAGAAAAGCACAAACCATAAAGGATAAGACTCATAAATTAGGCTACATTAAGATTGTTTAAGGCCCTGGCTGGTGGCACAGTGGTTAAGGCACCGGCCTGCGAACCCAAAGGTCGCAGGTTCGATTCCCCAGCCTGGCACATAACCAGGTTGCAAACCAGGTCTCCAGTCAGGTCTGTGCCTGGAGGCAGGTGAAAGGCAGCCACACATTGATGTTTCTCTCCCTCTTTGCCTCTCTTCCTTCCCCTCTTTCTAAAAATAATGAAATAAAAAATCTTAAAAAAAAAAAAAAAAAAAAGCAAACCATAGTTTAAAAAACAATAAAATAAAAAGATTGTTTACCAAAGGCACCATCACAAACTAAAAAATAAAAAGGTAACACATTGAGAGAAAATATTTGCAACACACATGATGAATAAAGGACTAGAATCCAGGATACATCAAGATTCCTTAAAAATCAATATGATATGCCCTGGCTGGTGGCACAGTGGATAAGATGCCAGCCTGCAAACCCAAAAGTCACTGATTCGATTCCCAGACAGGGCACATAACCAGATTGCAAGCCAGGTCTCCAGCCAGCTCTGTAGCTGGAGGAAGGTGAAAGGCAACCATACATTGATGTCTCTCTCCCTCTCTGCCTCTCTCCCTTTCCCTCTCTCTGAAAATAATAAATAAAATCTTTTTTTAAAAAAAGACAAAATAATTTTTTAAAAAATCAGTATGACAAATAAAACACAATAGAAAAGTGGACAAAAGGGTAAAAGACATCTCATAGAAGGGGAAAGTCAAATGGCCATAAATATATTGAGATACTTGACCTCAGACCACAAATGACATAACATTTAGACCCACCAGTTTGACATTTTAAATCTGGAAATATCAGGAACTATAAGGATACAGGGTACCAACAATATTTCTATACTATAAATGGGGGCATTAATAAGTTCAACTACTTTGGAAAATAATTTGGCACTACCCAGGAATAATAAAGACGTGCATGGCCTCTGACTCAGCAACTCCACTGTTTGACATTCATCCTAGAGAAACTTGCACATCTGTGCACCAGGCAACATAGACAAGGTTAGTAAAAGCCCTAACTGTAACAGCATATCCCAGAAACCTCCCAAATGTCACCAACCAGAAAAAGGATAGGCGAAGTTGGGTTCCCTAAGAAACACCCTGGGACAGTTTAGTATACAGGACGATCAGGTGGGATTAAAGCCTGCAGAAAGGCAGAGAAGGATGCAGGACTAGGCAGGGGGAGAAGTCAAGTCTTAATGCAGGCCCAGTAGCTTTAGGTGACCAGGGGGTCCTCCTTTGGGGAAGCTCTGGAGCTGAAATGGATTGTCAAAGTTGTCCCAAGTAGAGTCAAATGGCCAGGCATTTATACCCTATCTCACACCCTAATTAGAAGTGCGCCACACCTAAAAGTCCAGATAGCCCTATAGGCCCAACAGCTGAAGACTACCTGCTGATCACCCTCACAGCACCTGGGACAAGTCCTTCCTTGAAAGGAGGATCAAAGCAGTATTCTCCTGTCCACCATGTTGCTGTATATTCACACCGTGGAATACTATACAGTGGTGAAAACTAACGACCTGAAGCTACATCAGTCAACATGGATAAATCTTACAATACTGAGGGGTGAGAAAAGTAAAGAGAATACATATAGTATGCTTTCATTTATTCAAAATTCACAAACAAGAAAAATGAAATTATATATTCCTTGACTCCTGGTTGATTAAAAGACTGAATTTTCATGGTTAGCCCTGGCTATTTTGCCAGCACTATGTTATACTTCACGAGTGCTACTTAGCATCACTATGAAATCTTCAATTGTATTTGTTGATATAAAAATAGTAAGGCTTCAAATTTAGATAGCAAGTGTGCAGAAAGAAGGCATTACAAGTTATATTTAAAAAGCTGAGACTTTGAAAGAAAAATAATTTGTACAAGTGTGTGGGATAATAGCTGTGCTAACAATGAAATAGAATCTCAGTGCTACAAATTACAGCAAAAGAGGAATTAGCTTGAGGTGAGAGGGGTTTTTTTGCATGTGTGTGGGTTTTTGTTTTTTTTTGCTTTTTTGTTTTGTTTTTTTTGAGCTACCACCCACTGGTGATTATCAGTAGTAACAATTTATTCAATGTATTTTAGTGTATTTTAATATCTTTGCTTAGGTGCTCTGAAAAAGCAAAAACTCTATGTATATATTATCTACAGCACAACTCTCTTTAAAAAGTTGTTTTAACTCCTGGGAAACCACAGAGTTCCCCTTCTTTGAAGTTTTAATATTGTATATATTAAATCTGGTATTTCTAGTAAGCTTACTTTTTAAGGATCCAAGGGTACCAGCTGTTTAGTGGAATGTCAATATACAAGTTTGTATTTCTTTACAGATAAGTGAAAGACACAACAAAGCCAAAATCTAATTGACTCACAACACAGTTTTGCAATCACACACACAGTACTGAAACACAAAGCTGTGGCACTTCACACTTCATCTAACTTCTCATTTTCAGACAACTGCCACTTAGCTATACAAGGTGGACATTCAGAGAAAAGACCACTTTGGGATGGAACTGCCTAATGTATTTTTAAAAGTTGCACCTTCAAAAACTCTTTAGATATTCAGGAGACTTCTTAAAATTTTCCCCCACCCTGAGAAGTTTTGCTACTGATAACACTAGTCTTTAGTCAAACTCACTAGTCAAACAAAGGCTTTGAGCTACAAAGTCAAGACTCATTATTTGGAACCAACAACCAACACAGGCTAGTGTAAAGATACAAGGTAGGGCTAGAAAACTTTCACCAGAACTAAGGGGAAAGGAGTTGTAAGTTTGAGATACCCCCCAAAAAATGTTCTCCCATGGTCTGCAGCGTTTAAGAAAAGCAGAACATACTCTTGCTACAAAATATCTAAAATACTATGATTTAACATGTAATAATTATGTAAGCTATTGGCATATTTAAAATTTTTTGTATTAACTCTTCAAAATCCAGTATGTATTTTAAGTATGTGTAAAAATATGTATGGGTGTAAATGTATTTTTGCACGTGTTTGGTAATATTGCAATTCATATTACTTAAAAGAGTAATTCTTTAAACAAATGAATTAACATAGGCAAAATAGGCATTTTGGAATAATGAAAAGAGAACTTTGTATTATGATTTGAGAAGCTGACAGACGGCAGTAATTACATGGTGAATATTCTGGATGGGAAAGGAAAAAAGAAAAAGTACACATTGGTGATTACAGAATAGATAGGAGGATGTTAAGAAGAACAAAGGAAATAGAGAAGCCAAAGAACTTATATGCATGACTCATGGACATGAACTAAGGGGGGCATTGCTGGAGGGAATGGGGTACTGGGTGGAGGGGGGAAAGGGGGAAATTGGGACAACTGTGATAGCAAAATAAATAAAATGTATAAAAAAAAAAAGAAAAGAAAAACAGGACAAAAAGGAGGAAGCACGCTGGAATGGAGAGTTACTGTACCCAAGGTGGGATCCCGAGGTATCACTGCTTTGAAGCTGAATTTAAGCCCTGAAGATGCACCATCGTTTACAGCGCAATTCTTTTTTAAAAAGTTAAAAATAAATAAAAAATAACACCTGGGAAATCACAAAGTGCCCCTACTTTGAAGTTTTGATTGTTCCGTGCTAGAAAGGTTCAAAAGTTCCTCATCAAAAGTCAAATGGGTGGGGGGGGGGGCAGAGGCAGGGAAGGGGAGCAGCTTGGACAAGAACCTAGTGTAAAGGAACCACGGACATGGACAACAGGTGGGATTGACTTTGGGGGGAATGGGTGGGTGGGGAGGGGGACAGAGGGGAGCAAAAAGGGGATGGATGTAATACAACAACAATTTTAAAAATTTTAAGTCAAATAAAGGATTTTTTGTGAACAAAGCCTTAATCACCCCTAAAAAAGTTGGGCAGGCAACCTGAGCATCTATCAGTCTGCCTCAGGCCACGGTTGCCGGCGGGCACGGTTGGTGTAACACTAACTCGTGGTGGGCTGGGTGCTTCTTTGGAAAACAGCGGGGTGGCCGTCAGTGCGCTGCTCACTCGCACTTCACACCCGAAGTGGCCTGTCCCTAAATCACGGACACTGTTCGTTCAAATAGAAGCAGAAGCACGTCTCCTACATGTGGGCACAAACTGCAACTTCTAAGTGTTTATGTAATTTCCTTGGTGACGACGATTCTTTCCTTCCGCACAACGGAAGAACTTCCAGGAGCCCCTAGTCTTGTCAAAGCCCCTAAGAGGGTCACGAACCTTCTTCCCTGGGCCAGTGAGATGCAAAAGAAGCGTGAGGAACGACCCTCTTCCACGCCCCGCAGTCCCAGGCCGCCGCCGGGGCAGTGACGTCACGACAGCCGCTTTTCCAGCGCACCCCGAGAGGTGAGGCTGAGGTTACCTAGTGCCCCCCGCCTTTCTACTAAAGGTCAACTGCCATGGGCAACGGGCAAGCCAGAGGCTGGAGGACTCGCTGGAAAAAGAAATGTAGCCCAGCCGCGACCTTGCCCAGGCGCTGCCCCCGCCTACCTCCTCCCAGTGCCCTGGGGTGAGGGCGACACAGCCCGGACTCCGAAGAGGGAAGCGATGCCTTTGGCTCTAACCTTTCAGAGGTTGGCCAGGGCCACGGGCTGCCCGTCCCGCGACACCTCCCTTCCCACGCGTCTGCCTTGTGCCTCAGCCCGTCCTGGGAAGCCCTAGGTTGAGTGGCTCAGCCTCCCCTCCTCGCCGGCCCCCACCGGCTCTCCGCCACCCGGGACGAGCGTCGCCAGCACCTGCGCAGCAGCCTCGGGCCCCAGTGCCTGTCGACCCCGCGCGCCGCGCCCGCAGCCACGGGAGCACATCCCTTTGGAGCTCGAACTCGGCGACCATATGCAGAGCCATCCCCGGGACGCTGCCACCAGGCGGCTCTGGGGCCGCCACGCCGCGGGCATTCCCGGCCCTGCGTTCGCCACCTCGCCCCTCGCCCCGTGCGCCCGCCTCCTCCTTCCTCTCCCCGCCTCCCAGCGCGGGGTGCTTTCGGTTCTGCAGGTCCCTGCCCGAGAAACCCCGAGCGCTGCCTCCTCCCGCCCGCGCCCAGCACCGGAGCCGCGAGCCCGGCACGCTGGGCTGGGGGAACAGGCCTACTCAGGCCCCGAACCTTCAACGCGCACCCTTTGCTCAAGGGACAGAAAGAGCAGGAAGAGTTGGGGTTTTCTTTCCTAAGGGCTCTGGAGATGTGACTAGAAAAACGGTTTGCAAACCATGTTGCACATTAGATGGGGGAGCTAGGCATTTTCCTTTTTTTCCTTCTTTAAAAAAATTCCCAGGTGAGATTCTACCAGCAGTCAAGTTTGGAGCTCACTTGGCTAGAAGTTTTAGTAGTCGGGTCTCCAGAGCAGATTCAAGTTCATTGCAGAAGCAGAAATGGGCGGTATTTGGGGCCTACTGGACCCAATTTCAGCGTGGTAATGATTTATCAGAAGTATTTAGATAATCGCAGCAGAGAGCGATGAAGATGCGAAGATGCTTCTGTTTTGAGGAAGCTACTGGGGACACTGGAAAGGGTTCATCGGCTTAACGCAGGCTGGTCTTTGTTTATGGGTTTCCCACCACTGGCTTCAAGGAAGCTGAATTGTTGAAGATTCTCTCTTTGGTCGGCCTCTTGAAAGGTGCTCTCATTTTTCCAGGGGCACCTCCCTTCTTGGGCACCCCCTCATGCCCATCACTACAAATACATCTCAGCTTTCTTTTCATTCCTGCCCACAGCAGCGTAAGTTTAGTGGTTGTCTCTGGCACTGCCAACGCCAATCTCTCCTGAACATCAGCACTAGGTTATATTACTTGCCCTAAAACAGAGCTGTCCTCAGGTCCCTGTCCAGAGTTCTTGAGTAACAGCTGACTGCCGCAGAATTAAGCACCCACATTTTCTTGGACCCTTTCAGCCTTTTACCTAGGACTTCAGCTCCAGGCTAAGCTAACTTCCAGAACCCTGCTGATTGTACCCTCCTTCCTCAAACAAGTCACCAGACCCTTCCAACCTGGATCCACAAAGCCTTCTCACAACTTCAGCCCACAGCCACCTTCCCAGCCCTGAACTCCTAGAGAGGGATTGCTAGTGCACTCCATTTGACAGTCATATGCTGCCTTGAAACATGAAAACTGAACCTTGAGTCTTGGCACACCTCTCTGCCCCTTTGCCTCTTACCAAGGGGCTATCAGAGACCTTGAAGGTGCTGAACAGTTAATGAAGAATGAGTAAATACGGTCATAGATAAAAAATGCCTTGTCACCTGTTTCTTGAAGGTAGGGCCAGAAAACTACCTGCACTGCAGTCATCTGGGACATTGTTTTACAATGCAGACTCCCAGACTCTAGTCTAGACTTGGACAAGGCCCAGATATGTGCACTTTAGCCAGAGCCTCAGGTGATTCTTAGGCTTCCTATGGTTTGAAAACTATTCTAAGTACAGGTAAGAGAAACTCTTGATTTGCCCTAGATACATGTTTATCTAGTTGAGATAGTGGGTAATTTTAGGTGGAATTCCACTCTTACCACCATATTCATAGGAAAGTTCCCTCACTGTGAAGTGCATTAATATTTAACAGAAATGCTTAATGGGGCTGCTAATATTGCTAGTGCATAATTAGAGGGCCACTGAAGTCATGGGGAACTAGTACAAAAATGTTTCATAGTAAATGAAGCTTGTTGTCTTTGTCATACAGAAATGTCTTCACTTGCCTATTTTAAAAAGTTCAGTAAATTTCTGTTATTTTCACAGTTAACTTCTATTTTTTCCAAAAATGATTGATTTTATAGTTTTCATCAAGCAGTGAGTGATTTATATAAAATTCTCTTTAAAATAAATTTAAGGAAAAAAGAACATAGGATGATCAATAAGAACCAAGATAGCAGAAAGAAGTAGCCAAAACAATGAAGAAAGTATATGAATGGTAGAACTTGGGAAAGGATTGGTAAATGATGACTTACTAGTTAAGTTTGCAAATGGTTAACAGAAGAAAAATGCTGATAGATTATCCTTCAGTTCTAGAGAAGACAGAACTGGAGACTGTCATATCTTCTTTATTTAAAAACCTGTTCATTCTAGTATGGAAGAACCATGGCCATGGACAAGTGGAATTGGCTTTGGGGGAAGTGCGTGGGTGGGGAAGGGGACAGAGCTACGGAAAAAGGATGTAATAAAACAACGATAAAATTAAATTAAAAATAAAGAAACCTGTTCATTGATGGATCGTTAACTTGATTGTGATAATCACTTCACAATTTATACTTATATCAAACCATCACATTGTACAATATATATAATTATATTTGTCAATTATACCTCAATAAAGTTAAAAAGAAACCTACCTAGAAGAATCATTCAGATTCTTTTGAATAGAGTAGAAGTAGTTTTGCTTGTTAGAGATTTTAAGAATAACCCATCATGTTCATTACAATCAGAACATAACATAGAATTGGAGAATTAAATATCTTATAATCAAGGATTTTATTTTATAGATGAGTACACTGAGACTCAGAAAGGTGAAATGAGTGTCTGACCTAAAGTAGCAAAACTAATTAAGCACAAAGTTGGGAACAGGACACAGTCTCCTGCTACTGGTGTTTATGTCCAGTTTATGTTGATTATGTCCAGTGGATTGAATTAGATGACTTTTAAGTTACCTTACAGAATGAGCATATCTAGTTATTCAAATACCACACCGTAACAGGTGGAATTTTAAGAAAGTAGTAAGAAATCACCAGCTTGGTTTCCTCACTACACATTAGGTTCTTTGTAATTTTATCTTGAAATTTAGAGTTGGAGGCAGGAAATATGGGTTTAGTGATTCATTGCTAAATGAAAATAATTTCTTTAACAGAGATGTTAAAATGAAAAGTTCTATTCCACACTCTTAACCAAGAAAGAGCTCTGGAGGTGGTAAATTATACAACTTGATTTTTGAAGGAGTTAGAAAATGGACTTTTTAACAAATCCAATTCAAAAGTCTAAAACTGCAAGGTTTCTAAGGAAAGAACTAAAAATACTAGGTTTCAAATGTGCATTCAGCAGAACAATAAATGTGCTAAAGGTTTGTATTTTTCGTTTATAGTTTACATTCTATTTTTTCCAAAAATATTATTTTGTGTCGGGGTCCCCCTTGGGAGGTATCAGGGCATGGAGCCCCTCACAGACCAGGCCAAGCCTGTAAGACCTGCCCAGGAAGTCCGGAAAGCTTGGTGCATACCTGCCGCAATTCTATAGCCAGGGACCCCGTGGCAATCTGGCCATAAGAACATTCCATATGACCTTTGGAGCTTGCCCTGTTCTTTTACCTAGCTTAGTAGCTCTATTGTACCAGCAGGGGAAGTTTTAATTTTGACTTTAAATGAACACACCCTGATCTGAAGAAGATCTCAGCGTTCCTTCCATTGTTATTCTTGAATAATACCCATTTCCTATAATTAGCATTGCTTAGCATTGATTGACAAGCTACATGCCTTCAAATTTACCACTTTCAATAAAAAATCTGGGAGAACAGCAAACTGGGCTTTTATCTCCGAAACACTAGCGAGCCTTCTCCATCCTAGCTCAAGCTTTCTGGGAAGTATTCATTTCATCTACAGCAGCAGGGGATTTCTGCAGGTCAGGGGTCCCCAACAATTCTGTATTAGTCTCAGGTGTATGGTGTAATGATTAGACAATCATATGTTTTACAAAGCAAATCCCAAATATGACTAATACCCACCCAGCACCATACATAGTACAATATTATTGACCGTATTCCCTATGCTCTACTGTACTTTACATCCCTAAGACCATTTGGTAACTATCAATTCATGCTTCTTAATCCCATTCCCTTTTCATCCAGCCCCCCCCAACCTCCCTCCCCTCCGTCAAACACCAGTCTGTTCGCTCTATGAGTCCACTTCTGTTTTGTTTGTCTGTTTATTTTATTCTATAGATTCCACAGATAAGTGAAGTCATATATATGTCTTTCTCTTGACTCACTTATGTCACGTAGCATGATACCTTCTAGTTTATCTATGTTGTTGTAAATGCTAAGATTACATTCTTTTTATGACTGAGAACTATTCCATTTTATATGTGTACCACTGCTTTCTTATCCACTAGTGTATTGGTGAGTTGCTTCCATATTTTCACTATTGTAAATAATGCTGCAATGACATAGGAAGGGTGTGTATATTCTTTTGAATTAGCATTTTGGTTTTCTTTGATTATGTACCCAGAGGTGGAATTGCTGGGTCATAAGGCACTTTCAATTTTAATTTTTTGAGGAAACTTCATACTGTTTTCCATAGTGGCTACACCATTCTCATAGTTCATTATTATTGTATAAAAATCCAACCAATTTCTGAATATTTATTTCATAAATCTGCTAAGTTACAGAATTCACTTATCAGTTCTAGTAGTTCTTTTTTGGAATCTTTAGGATTCTCTACATATAGCATCATGTCATCTGCCCCTAAGGGCAGCTTAGTTTCTTCCTTTCCAATTTGGATGCCTTTTATTTCTTCTTCCTGTGTTATTGCTATAGGTAAGCCTTCCAGTTCTATATTGAATAAGAGTGGTAAAAGTAGAGATCCCTGCCTTGTTTCTGGTTTTAAGGGAAATGCTTTTAGTTTTTCCCTGTTGAGAATGATATTAGCTGTGGGTTTGTCATACATGGCTTTTATTATGTAGAGGTATGTTCCCTCTATTCCCACTTTGCTGAGAATTTCTATCATGCGTGAATACTGGATTTTGTCAAATGCTTTTATTGTATCTATTCATATGATAATATGATTTTTTTTTATCCTTCATTTTACTTCTGTGGTGCATCATATTAATTGGTTTGCAGATATCAAACCAATCTTGTATCTCAGGGATAAATCCCACTTGATCATATGATCTTTATAATATATTGCTGAATTCAGTTTGTTAATGTTTTGTTGAGGATGTTTGCATCTATGTATATCAGAGATATTGGCCTACGTTTTTCTTTCTTTCTAGTGACTGATTCCCTCTGGTTTGGGAATCAGAATATGCTGGCCTCTAAAATGAGTTTGGAAGTCTTTCATCCTCCTAAATTTTTTGAAATAGTTTGAGAAGGATAGGTTTTAGTTCTTCTTTGAACGTTTGGTAAAATTCACCTGTGAGGCATTCCGGTCTAGTATTTTTGTTTGTCAGGAGTTTGATTACTGCATTGATTTGTTGGTTGTGATTGGTCTATTCAGATTTTCTTTCTTCTTGATTCAGTCTTTGAGATTATATGTTTCTAGGAATTTATCCATTTCCTCCAGGTTGTCCCACTTTTTAGCACATAATATTTTGAAGTATTTTCTTAGAATCCTTTGTATTTCTGTGATGTCAGTTGTTACTTCTTATCTTTCATTTCTAACTTCATTTATTTGGGTCCTCTCTCTTTTTTCCTTGATGCATCTGGTTAAAGATTTATTGATCTTGTTTATCTTTTTAAAAATCCAGCTCTTGGGTTTGTTGATGGGTTTTTTTGACTCTATTTTGTTTATTTCTGCTCTGATCTTTATTATTCCCTTTCTTCTACTTACTTTGGAGTTTGTGGCTCTTCGTTTGGTACCTTTAAATATAAGGTTAGATTGTCTATTTGCAATTTTTCTTGTTTCTTGAAGTAGGCTTATAATGCTATGAATTTCCCTCTTAGTACTGCTTTCATTGTATCCCATAAATTTGGGGTCACTGTGTTTTTATTTTCATTTGTCTCAAGGTATGTTTTGATTTATGCCCTCATCTCATTGTTAACTCATTCATTGTTTACTAGCATATTATTTAGTCTCTATGTGTTTGGTATTTTTCAGTTTTCTTCTTATAATTTATTTCTTCTAATTCAATACCATTGTGGTCAGAGAAGATGCTTGATATTATTTCAATCTTCTAAATGTATCGAGACTTGTTTTGTGTCCTAATTACATAATGAAAATAGGGATCAAATCCAAGAAGACAATATAACCTTTGTAAGCTCTTAATAACCCATTTTCCCCCCTGTTCTCCCCTTCCCCACCCTCCGCATCCACGATCACCACCCCCCACAGTCTGACTTCCTTTTAAGTATACTTTCTGGAAGCTCTAAATAACATTTTTACTTCCATTTTATTGACTAGAACTTACTCTCATGGTCAAGTATAGATGCAAAGGGGAGCAAGGAAGTATAGGGTTTTAGTTGGCTAGCCATATGCCCAGATAAACATTAAGATAACATGACCATAGAAAGTGGGGGAAATGGATATTCAGAAGCAACTAGAGGTCTCTGTCATGACATAAAAACCAATTATAGACAACAAGTTCTAATGAACCTCTGCTATGGTATTTGTAGGAAAGATTTCTCTATTTCTAATAAAGGAGACACGTGAAAAGAAGGTCCTTTCAGTCTTTGTATCTCTCGAGGCCTGGATATGATTCCTGGGAACTTCACCAGTCTTGCTACCAGTTTGAAGGTGGAGTCAACAGGCAGAGCTGGGCAGAGTCCAGAGAACTGCAGAGGAAGGGAGCCCAACCTGCCATTCTTGCCACCAGCCACACCTCTGGCCTTTTCGATGTTAAAGATAACAAACTTCTCTATTATTTAAACAAGAGTGAGTCACAGTTTCATTTTACTTGCAGCCAATGGTATCAACTTTAAAGGCCATCACTTCAAAATGTTGGTAACTTCCACCAAAGAGTGATTGATTATAATAGTTTTTTGTTCCATTACATTTTGCATTCAATAGTACTCTGTAGTAGTTTCAGTTGTACAGAAACTGAAAAATCATGTCATTTGTTCTAATATTTCTGTATTGTTTTTACTAACAGAAAATAAAATAATGTTAAGGGAGTAGACTTTGGGAAAAAAAAGCCCAGATAAGCAAAAAGAGTTTCTGCACCCTGATCACGGAAGAACCTCTGGATTACATCACACCTAAAACTCATTCTATCAGCACACTTTTCACTTACACGAGGCAATACATTTCTTTTATTATATAAACCAGCTTGAGTTGGATTTTCAGTTACTTCTAAATGCACCCCAAATCTGGGCTTGTCAAATTTTAATAAGCATGCAAATCACCTGAGGACCTTGATAAACCGAACAGATTTTGATTCTGTGGGGTGTCTACATTCTAACAAGCTCCTAAGTGATGCTTCCACTGCTAGTTCATAGATGACACTTTGAATAGCGAAGTTCTGCTACTTAACCCTGGAATCTTTCCACCTGTACATTGCTACCTTTCCTCATAGAGAGGGCCACCTGGGGATACGCTTGAATGTGCTAGCTGTGGAGATAGCCAGAGCTGAAGGTCCATGTCCAGTGAGAAATCTAAAATGGGATTGAGTACTGATCCCATTAGTAAGAACCAGCGTGGACCACAAGTTCTAATAGACCACAGAAAAATAGGAGCGGAAGGGAGGAGATTTTGGGGAAAAAAGGAAAAGGCTCTTATCCTAGCACTTCCAGTAAGCAGAATCTGGGCACAGATTAAAGTACTGACCCTTTTAGGAAAGATGCAAACACAAGGCAAGAAAAGAGGTGAAGCAAGACTGTGCATCAGAATCTGCATTTTAACAAGGCCCCTGGATGATTCATGTGGGTGATGAAGTTTAAGAAGCATCGTTCTAGCTACCATGTGTTACAAATAGAGTTGTTTTCTTTCTTTTCTTAATGACTGAGTTACTGAGTTTCAAACTTGTATTAATTTGGTGCGGAGCATAGAGGCTCCACTCTAAGATGCAAGCAGCAAGGGGCTAGAAGTACAAGATTCCTCCAAAATACATCCACCCTGTGCACATCACAACACAGTGATCACAATAAAACAAACGGGCATCCTAAATTAAGATCTTCAAACTTTAAATGAAGATGTTCAAACTTTTCAGTGTTTGATTTCACCTGACTCCAGTAACAGTATTAGACATCAATATAATAGAAGATGAAAAGATGTAGTTTGTCTCAACTGTTAACAATGGCTATGTCTGGGAAGTGTAACTCTATGAAGTTTTGTTTAAAAATCTTAGGAACACAATTTGTGCCCATTTTTGTCCTTTGTAGTTGCAGAGACATCTGAATGCCAAGGGACATAATATATTGTTTTGTATGTTTTTCTTAGGGAGCTTACACTCTGTTTAGCAGTGATTGATGGAATAACTTTAAATCTGCTTGCTTATCGTTTATGTTAGTAGGAGGGTATGCTCCCTGCAATTTATTGAAAAGATGACTGACAGAGATCTATTAAGGAAATGTTCTAAAGAGTAATAGCTCTATGATTTGGAGAGAGGTAAAGGACCGCCATTTAATAAGATGGAGTAGACAACAGTTTAAATCCATTCTAAAGGAATTATGCCTGGACGCTTCACCAAGTTCCTTTCAAAGTTTAGCTATCATTATTTTTTATCTTTTTAAAAATACTTTATTTATTATTTCCAGATAGAGGGGAAAGGAGAGAGGCAGAGAGGGAGAGAAACATCAATGCATGGTTGCCTTTCACCTGCCTCCAGCTACGGACCTGGCTGGAGACCTGGCTTGCAACCTGGTTATGTGCCCTGGCTGGGAATCGAACCCAGCAGCCTTTGGGTTTGCAGGCCAGTGCCTTATCCACTGTGCCACCAGCCAGGGCAAAGTTTAGCTATTATTAACTGTTCAGAATTATTATGCCTCAAATAGGAAGAAAAATGGAATGTACAAAATATGAAAAGATCATCAAAAAAATATATATAATCATGTGAAAGATGAGTTATCTTCTGTAATACATGGATTTTGGTGTTACTTATAATAACCATGAGGCTAAATATTATATTCTATCTCAGTCAGAAAGCATTTTATTTCTAAAATCAAACACAGAAACATAAGAGGTGCTTGGAGCTAAACTGTGACCAGAAATGCTGAGTGGCAGACTTGTGCCTCTCTGAAGGATGTACAGAGAAGTTGCTCTTGGTATTGGGACTTTTGGTACGGGACTTTAAAGTTTGCTGTTAGATTTCTCTCCTGGGTTTTCAACATTTGGACATTCTGGGCTCCTGGCCTTGCTCCCTGCATAGACGGGAGTACACTCTGGACCAGGAGATGCTGGGCCCACTAGGGACTTAGACCCGACATGGGTGGAAGTCCACTCTTGAAGACAGGGTCCCACGCAGGGATGTGTGCCTCCTGGGGCTCCAGCCTCTGAGACACTGAATCAGTATAACATGGTACATAGTTCCCTGAACGCCACTTGGAGGCTGAAAACAGTGCTCCCCAAATCCTAAAAAGGATTGCTGCTACAAAAGAATGGCAGCTCTGAAACCCACAAGTACACATTCCACAAAGGAAAAAGATCTGTTTGTGTGACTGGCTAATGGACAGGTTAAAATATGGGGAACTTCTAGGCGTGATTTTGGTTTGTAGCCTTTCAGGAAGCGAGGGAAGTGCTGGGTGTCCTTGGGGAGGAGGGCTCTCAGCAGGAGAGCCCTCACCCTACCCCTCAAGGTTGGAACCCTGTTAACAAAAACTTGTTTCCTTCAGCACTAATTGTTGAGTCATGTAGGTTGAAGGGGCCAGGTAGCCAAGGCCCGGGTTACATGGTAACAAATTTATGGATTTAGATTTTAGTTTGCTTAGTAAGCTGCCCAGGCATCAGAACCACCTCAGTCTAATGGCCTTTTTGTTTAATTATATTTTTAAAGATTTTATTTATTTATCTTTGGAGAGAAGGAGAGAAACATCAATGTGTAGTTGTCTCTTGCACACCCCAACTGCGGACCTGGCCTGCAACCCAGGCATGTGCCCTGACTGGGAATCGAACTGGAGACCCTTTGGTTCACAGGCCAGCACTCGATCCACTGAGCCACACAAGCCAGGGATGTTTAATTAATTTAACAGATCTTTTCAATAAAACAGAAAATCATAGGAATATAGCTGGGTTTGATTTATAACACCAAATTACCAGCCTTGGCTGGTGTGGCTCAGTTGGTTAAAGAGTCATCCTGTGCACCAAAATGTTGGGGGTTTGATTTCTGGTCAGGCAAATACCTAGGTTGGGGTTCCTATGAGAGGTAACCAGTCTATGTTTCTCTCTCTTTCTCCCTCTCCCTTCTTTTCTCTTGAAAAACAATCAACATTTTTTTTATTTTGATAAATAAAATACTAAATTATCAGAATATGCGAGGGCTTTAAAATAGATTGCACTTTCCTCCTCCACTGCAAACTCATGAAGTTTCTATACTTATTAACCTTGTGCTTTATGAAGCAAATCTCCAAAACTGGCTGAAAATAAAAGGAGAAACATGATGGGAAATTCTATTTTCACCTCTTAAGAGGCTATCATTTTTCCTTAACAAGAACCTTCTATTAACTGGCCTTAGAGGGGGGAAAATTACTAATACTTTTTTTCCAGAGATATCACATGACTGTACTTTATTAGAAAATTGATGACAAGGAATAAATAATATCTATCACATAAACACTTTCATTTAAAATGTACACATTGACTCTACAGAAGTTTTTGTGAATTTCATAAACAGCACTTAACCATTTACAAAGAAACCTATAACAGATATTTGTGTGAGTAGCAGGTTTTTAATGTCCAACTGCCATGTGTTCTATACATAGATGCTTTTTCTTCTTTCAGATTTCTAAACACAGTGGAAGCCACCAGAGAGAATCTCTGAAGCAATTCATTAAAATCTTGGCAGCCGGGCCGTGGATTCTTGCTTCCCCTGAAAGCTGCCTTGACTGAAGCGACCGGGTCTCCCAGAAGTTCCCTCCACAGAAGGCCTATTGTCACCGCCTCTGGAAGGGCTATTCCAGAAGGGGCGCTTCAGCTAATCTAGGGTCTTGAATAAACAAAAACGATGTAAATAAATTACCATCTCCAAAGCACCGAGTTACTGTGTTGTTTTGAATGCTCCTGGGAAAACACGTTGGATTAAAATGAATATTTTGTTGTATGATGTAATGTTCCAATTCAGGAGACTCTGGTGTCCCTCCTGCCAGCGTCCGTTGTGTGTGGTGGGGGGGGGGGGGCGGATGACAGGCTGCCCTTCGGCTGTTGAATTAGAGGAACCTCTTTTCTTGGACAAGGTTTTACACAGAAAATGCGTGGTAGGTGGTTTAAAATGAAAGATGTTCCTCCTTGCTAAGAAGATTGCATTCCCTGCCTTTTTCACCTGTTTTTGATTCTGGTTTTTTTTCTTTCTTTCTTTCTTTTTTCAGCCGCTCTCTCCTCCACTTGGTTTTGGTAATTAGGGCTGGGAACTTCCTGATGCCGGCGTGCCACGTAGCCTTCCTCGCTGCTCCAGTTTCCTCCCAGTGGTCCTATCTCTTTGGTGTCTTTGTTCTCACATAAAATAGTCCCTGCAAGCATTGATCCAAGTTCTATGAATATGCGCTGACTCATTCGCTGCCTAAGATCGTCTTCTTTCTTAAGTAGCTTCTTTTGGAATTTTGGTGGTGGTTTATTTATTTTTTTTAATCTCACCATGAATCACCATATACAAAAGGAACATGAGTTGACCTGAGGTGTTATACATATATGAAAATCTTTTTTAAAAAATTTTATTGGTGTATTACATCCATCCCCTCTTTGCTCCCCTCTGAAAATCTTTTTGAAAAAGATTTTACTGTGCCAAGAAAGCAAGTCTCTGAACCTTTGTGTGCATTCTAATAATGTAGACTACTTCAGAGAGATAGAAACCAGCCCATAAAGGACCTAAGAGGATAAAATGGTTATGGGGATGTACATACATCAGAGGGAATAAGTCAATAATATTGTAATAACAATATATGGTACCAGGTTGGTACTACAATTATGGTGGGGGTGGGGTGGGGGTTGCTTTGTAAGTTATAGAAATGTTTAACCACTAAACTGTACACTTGTGACTAATATATTGAATGTCAATTCTAACTAAATTTTTTTAATGCAAAAGAGGATCTAAGCACTTAATCAGCAAAATAGCTATGTATGTAGTATGTCCTCTTAAAACCTGTTATTTTTTGGAAATAATTTAACTTGTAGAAGTATTGAGATTTGTATGTGATTTTTTAAAAATTATTGCGGGTTCCATTGATGTTCTCTCTCCCTCAGGTTAATTTAACTTCTTGAAGTAATTAATTTAAACTTCATTCTCAAAAATCCAAACCTCTATCACAGAATTTTCCTTTAAAAAGATGATCTGGGGGCCCTGGCTGGTGGCACATTGGATAAGGCACTGGCCTGCAAACCCAAAGGTCGCTGGTTCGATTCCCAGCCAGGGCATATAACCAGGTTGCAAGCCAGATCTCCTGTGAGCTCCATAGCTGGAGGCAGGTGAAAGGTAACCATACATTGATGTCTCTGTCCCCCTCTGCCTCTCTCCCTTCCCCTCTCTCTGAAGAATAATAAATAAAATCTTTGGGGAAAAAATGATCTGTATATATGTCATTTTAGTCAAGACTGGTCTCAGATCTGCTGAAAGATGGACTAGGAAGACAAATTAGAATCAGTGGGAAAGATCTCTTTCTCTCTCTCTCCTGAATGGCATCACAATACTATCAGAATGCTTAGTATTAATGACAGCCCGATGCCTGTAATGTGTCACCTTTCCCTTCAGGGCCTTCAGCTTTCCAAATGTCCATCTAATCTGTCCACCCCTGGGAGCAGATAGTACAGTTCCCTGTCTGAATGTTCTTTGATAGTATCAAAGTCTCATTGCTTAAGAAAAAGCCTGATATCTATACCAGGTTGGCCACCCGTTCAGCTCAATTTCAAGAGAGTAAAGAATTTCAAGGATTAAAAAAAAAAAAAAAAAAAAAAAGACTAGCAAAGCAAAAAGGTGATGCACTCAGTACTTGACTGAGAGTTAAAAAGCCTGAATTCTTGTCACAACCCTCCCATCAAGTTGCTCTATGACCTTGGGCACACCGCTCAAACTTTCCAGACTTGGGTTCTTGTTTGTAAAATAAAAGAAGTTGTACTATGACCCCAAAGTCCCTTTTAGTTATAAACAGTTCTATGATTCTTAACTATAGTAGCAATAAGATCATCTAAAAAAGATATCCACTCATCAACCCCTATAACCAAGTTCATATGTGGGAAGAGTGTAGGGGAAATATTGTAAATCCAGTATCCATGGAAACATACCCTGTGTGGCAGGATAAGGCACATTCTGTAAAGCAACCCAGGAAAATAGGATTGAAGATTAGGAGTTTTTAAAAAGAACAGTTCAGTTCTACTGTCCAATTTCCCCTCAAAAAGCAAACTATAGATTTACCCATAGACTACTAAAAGTTCTTTGGGGGTAGTTAAAAACCTTAGAGACTCTAGCACTGTTGCTAATTTTGCTTTAAAATACCTTTCTTTCCATGTTAGAAAAATCCTAACTTCCCTGCTTATGGATTTTGTAACTCCAAATAAACCAACACTCTTTCCTCTATCCTTAAGTCAGAGTGTGTCAGTGTGCACAGCTGAATAATTAGCTCATAAAAAGATTAATATTAGAATAAACAAAGACCCAGATAGATGTCGCAGGTGGCCGGGTCCACTCAGTTTCTCCCTCTCTCTCTTTCATATATTTTACATATTAATTTTAAACCACAGGTGAAAATTAAAGCCTGCTCTCTTCCAATTTCTCTTTGATATTTCAAAGATCAAAAGCTTCCTAAGGGAAGGTTTCTTGAAGGGGATACTGATTACATGTATGATTAAGTTACTGAGCAAAGTGGGGCTCACTCACGTGGCATCTGGGTGTATGATCCAACAATAAGTGTTGAGGAAAACAGGTCTTTATTTACCATATTCTCGTGTGAGCACTTCAGCTCAGAGCCTTGTTCTTCCACGAGATTAAGACTTCACTTACTCCCCAAAAAGCTACATAAAGCCAAAAATACGCCCAGAAGTTCCCTATTCCTTATCTGTCAGCTTTCTCCTTCATGCTCTGAGGTACGATGTCATCAGCTTCCATATGCTGGATCATGGTGAAGTCTAGGTACCAAAAGAGTCCTCTTCACATGTCCCAAGTTCCAGAAGTCTAAATAGAGTCCAGGTCTGCAAGGCAGAGTCCTCAGTGGTTTCTAAGTCACAGCTGGCCTGATTAAAGCAGCAGCGTGCAGCCTTTTTTATTAGCCCAGGCTGCATGGACCCCCTTTCCTCCTAGCAGGCTACATGGCTTTATTCCTATTTCCCAAATCACATAATTCCCCCCCCCCCTTTCTCTTTCTCTGCCCCTTCATACCACATGGCCCTTTTTCCCCCCCTAAAAGGCTGCCGCCTTATTTTTAAACCCAGATGGCATCCTGTGACACAGTGGGTAGGGTGACCAACCCTGGCCACCTATGAAATCTTGTATAGACCCTGTAAGATGTCACCATTCTTTGGTCAAAAGGTCCTCCCATCTCCTTGGCTCTGAGGTTTGGCTGTAGTAATTTGCATAACTAAGACCCTAGCTATCAGCCATAGATACACAAAGTACAGCGAAATGGCTGTACTTCACTGAGTCCCATCCCCCATCACCAAAGAGCAGGAAATAGCCTCCTTCCACTCTGTAACGATTAGTCACCTACTCTGACTGCTAAAACTGTGTGAGCAGGACTAAATGCTCAATGGGCATGAGGAAGTTGGCCACACTATTAGGCACCATCCAACAGTGGGGAGTCGGGCTCCATTTGGAAGCCAGGTTGTAAGACAGTGGCCAGGAGCCTCACATTTGGGAGATGTGACTTGGTGAAGTACAGCCATTTTTCCTGAGAAATACCTTTGCATATCTATGGCTAATAGCTAGTTTATTAGTTATGCAAATAGCTATGGCTGCTCCTGGTGCCAAGGAGATGGGAGGGACTTTGACCATAGAATGGTAAAAAAGGAGATGATAGGCCTGCTTGAGAATTATACAAGTGGCCAGGCCTAGTCAGCACACTGACTGTGTCATCAGGGTTTAAAATAAGATGGCAGCCATTGAGCATGGGGCCACACTGTTTGAAAGGACATAGAGGGAGCCATGCAGTCTGAAAGAAGGAAAGGAAGCCAGGCGGCCTAGGCTAGTAAGAAAGCCAGCAGCGTGCTGGCTTTGACAGCGCCAGCTCCATCTGACTCAGAAGCCACCAAGGACTCCACCTTGCCGACCTGGACTATCTAGGTTCTTGGCACTCGGGACATGTGGAGAGAACTCTTTTAGGGCTTGTGCCTTTGTTGGACTTCACCATGATCCAAAGTAATACAGCACATGCTTTCCTGAACTATTATGTGGAGGCTGATGACAACATACTCCAGTTCCTGAAGGAGAGAGTGGACAGATAAGAAATGGGGAACTATTGGGTTTAGTTTTGGCTTATAGTCTTTTGGGGAGCAAGGGAAGTGCTGGGTCTTGCAGGGAAATGGGTCTCGGAGCAGGAGCCCTTCAAACCCCAGCCTGTCCCCTCAGGTTGGAATATTGTAACTAAAAACCAGTTTTTCTCAACGCTAATTATTGGGTCTTCCAAGGTGCCACGTGAACGAGGCCACCTTTGCTCAGTAACAAGCTCACTAGCAGGTGATATTGGGACATACATCATAGTAATATCTATTTAAGTGAGAAGCAACTTCTTTTTCCAGGAATTGCTTTTTGCCTGAGAGGAGGAAGAATGGAGCTGAATATGGGATAGTTACATTTAGCTAAGATGCAATTAGAGTTCTGGCTGGTGTCAGAATCTTACAGGCTAATGGGTGAGGTCAGGGACTGGCCCAGGGTGTCCTCTCTCGGAGCCATCTCTAACATCACCTCTCCCAGCGTTCACTGGAGAGCATGTGGACGCAGGATGGTCAAGAGGAAATGGGGAAAAGAATAGTGGGAGGGGGTAGTTAGAGATGGTAGTGGGAGGGGTCAAACCTGTTTTAGTCACTCTTGTCCCCTTTCTCTTTATCTTGGGTCCCTCCTCCAGCTCTGTGAAGAAATGGTATAAAAGCAATACAGAAAAGCTTTGTCCTCATGGCATAAAGTATTAACCACAAGTCAAAATATCTCCCATTAGAGCATTTATCCAAAATGAGATGAATCCCAGAGAATAATTCCCCTCCCAAAATACAAGTCCAGAGCTGGCTCAGACAGAAGCGAACCCCTTAATGAGTGAGAGGAATAAGCTCAGCCACCTAGCACACTGCCCACCGGATGCCCAGCCCAGGCCTCACCTCCCTGTGACCCTGTGAAATTCCAGTTGTAAGAGGTGCACTGCAATGACAATATATTTTCTTGTAATTACTCTTCACACTCAAAAAGCTTTACAGACTTTTAAAACGAATCTCTGCAACATCCCCTTGAGGCAAAGGAGAAACAGTTGTAATTATCCCCATTCCACAGATGGATGGGCAGACACAAAAGAATGGACTGAATGAGCCAGGAAGGAAACCCAGCTAAGATTCAAAATAATTTTGCACAATCTGCCTCTATGATCAATGCCATTTTCCTTTCATTTATAAAAGTGTGTCATGGGAAACTTGAAGGCACTGTTATCCCTCTTTATTTTTATGCTATTTTTATTCTATGTAAAAATATTATTCTGAGGGCGGTAGTCTGAAAGAGTTTAATATTTTCCCCTTTGCTAGAGGTGAGATTATATAGTCACTTGTTAACATCATTTTATAAAGAAAAAAATATTTTTGTGTAAAGGAAGAGTATTTAATGTAAAGAAATTTTAAGGTTTTTGTATTGACCTTATTGGGGTGACCTTGGTTAATAAAATGATATCGGTTTTAGGGGTACAATTCTATAATACGTTATCTATATATTGAATTGTGTGTTTACCATCTCAAGTCAAGTTTCCTTTTATCACCATTTATCACTCTGTTATCCTCTTCTATGTACTCCCTCCCCTTTCCCCTCTGTACTATTATATAGTACCGTACTGTTGTCTGTGTCTGTCTTAATCCCTTCCCCTTTTTCACACAGTCCCCAACTCTCCTCCTCTCTGACAGCTGTCAGTCTGTTCTTTATATCTATGAGCCTATTTTGTTTGTTAGTTTATTATGTTAATTAGAGTCCACGTATAAGTAAAATCATAATGGTATCTATCTTTCTCTGACAGGCTTATTTCACTTAGTGTAATACTGTCTAGGCCCATCCATGTTTTTGCAAAAGGTAAGATCTCCTTTTTTTTCTTCAGCCAAGTAGATGCATAAATGTACCAAGGCATTTTTATCTGCTCATCTACTGATGGGTACTTGGGCTGCTTCCAAATCTCAGCTATTGTAAATAATGTATTGCAATGAACATATATTCTCTCAAATTAGTGTTTTGGGTTTCTTCAGCTATATTCCCAAAAGTGTAATCACTGGGTCTTAAGGCAGTTCCATTAAAAAAAATTTTTTTTTTTTAAATTTTATTGTTGTTGTATTACATCCATCCCACATTTTAATTTTTTTTGTGGTAACTTTATACTGTTTTCCATAGTGGCTGGACCAATCTACATTTCCACCAACAATGCCAAAGGTTTCTCTTTTCTTTACATCCTCGGCAACACTTGTTGTTTGTTGATTTATTGATGATAGCCATTCTGACAGGTGTGAGGTGATAGCTCATTGTGATTTTACTTTGCATTTCTCTAATGATTAGTGACATTGAGCATGTTTTCACATATCTATTGGGCATCTGCATGCCTTTTCTTTTAAATTTTATTCATTATTTGTAGAAAGAAAGGTAGTAGGGAGGAAGAAAGGGAGAGAGACATCAATGTATGTCTGCCTTTCACCCATCTCCAGCTACCGACCTGGCTGGAAACCTGGCTTGCAACCTGGTTATGTGCCCTGATGGGGAACTTAAACCAGTGACCGTTGGGTTTGCAGGCCAGTGCCTTATCCACTGAGCCATCAGCCAGGGCTGTATGTCCTTTTTGGAGAAGTGTCTATTCAGGTCTTTGCCCATTTTTAAGTTGGATTGTTTGTTTATTAATATCGAGTTGTTTAAGTTCTTCATAAATTTTGGGTGTTAACCCTTTATCAGATGTATCATTGGCAAATGTGTTCTCCCATTCAATTGGTTATGCTTTCATTTTGTTGATGGTTTGCTTTGCTGTGCAAAAACTTCTTAATTTGATGTGGTTCTATGTATTTTTATTTTGTTTCCCTTGTCAGAGATTATATATCAGAAAAAATAATTCTACAGGAAAAATATTTCTAAGATTTTACTGCCTATGTTTTCTTCTAGGAGTTTCATGGTTTCGAGTCTAACACTTAAATCTTCCAATCCATTTTGAGTCTGTTTTTGTGTGTGGTGTAAGAAGGTGGTCTAATTTCTTTTCTTTCTTTTCTTTTTCTTTTTTTGGCATGTAGCTGTTCAATGTTCCCAGCCTTATTTATTGAATAGGCTATCTTTACCTCATTGTATATTCTTGCCTCTTACTATCCTTTAGTGATGTTTCAAACTCTGCAGAGACATCTAAAGAGAAAACATTATGAGACTGGTAAATGTAGGCAGCAGCAGGGCACGTCTATGGAAACCAAAATTCAATTTTTCTGTATGAATAATATGACCAAGGTCCTTCAATGGTGAATTTTATCAGTACCTGATTAGTTGGAACCATGCTGTTATTTGCATAAAAGCAAACAAAGAGAGAGTAACATTAAACTTATAGACATAATTGCAAGGCTGCAAAGTTCTAAAAGTGCCCAATATTTGGGAATTACTAGGCAACTGGGAATTTTTCTGAGTGACAAGTTTTCAGTGCAGCAGGCATACAAAATATGTTTCTGGCTAATACACAAAAAAAGCAGAACCTAGACTCTTGAGGAGAGAATACATCCACCCCAAAACCTACACTATGGACCCTCTTTCATATTATGCTGCGTTTCATTAAGAAGAGATTCATACTACAAAAGCTGCCCTGTAGGAATTATTAGTTTCAATAATCTCTACTTTTAAGCACTGGCCACTCTGACAGGGCCACAGGCCAGAGGGAGGGCCTGACTGTCTCCAGGCTGCCAACTTCCCATAAGACTCCTCCACATCCCCAGGGCCTGAGTCCTTCAGCAGTGTCAGGCCATCCCAGCGCCCCAGGGCTCTTGCCACTCCTGCCCCTCCCATGTGTTCCCAGATGCCTCCACCCTGTTGATCCTGAGACAACCAGAATGAAAGGCCATAGAGCCCTCAGAGGCTGGAGGCCTCAAAGAACAAAGGTTTGGGGTTTTCCTTTTCTGTAAGTATTGTTCTTTACTAAGTGCAGTAAGTTGTGAAGTATGGAATTCCCCTATTCAAGGGGGATGGGACAGAAACAAACATTCTCAGAAGAGGCGGAGTTTATAAAATGGGTAACCTGCTATCTAAAAGGTGTTTGCCTTAAATTTCAAAAAATAAAAATAAATAAAGGACATTATCTATGCAATATGCCTTCTAATAATTTAAAATTAAGAGGGTAACATGCTACATACACAATTACCTATTAAGATTGCCAAGTTCTGGAAACAACCTAAGTGCCCATCAATGAATGGATGATTGGCTCAAAAAACTTTGGTACATTTACACAATGGAATACTACACAGCAGAAAGAAAGAAGGAAGTCCTACCCTTTGCAACAACATGGATGGAACTGGAGAGTATTATGCTTAGCGAAATAAGCCAGTCAGTAAAAGACTAATACCATATGATCTCACCAATTTTAGGACAATAATGAACAAAACAAACAAATAAGCAAAATAGAACCAGATACATGAATACAATGAATAGCCCTTCAGAAGGGAGGGGAGAGGGGAGAAGAGGAGGCAAAGAAGGGGAGCAGTTTAGTCAAGGAACTAGCATGGAAGAACCATGGACATGGACAACAAGTGGGATTGACTTTTGGGGGAGTGGGTGGGTGGAGAAGGTGATAGAGAAGAGGAAAAGAGGGATGGATATGATACAACAGCGATAAAATTAAATTAAAGAAAAAAAGATTGATTATGTGAAGCTATAAATAGGTATTTAGAGGAAGGAATAATGTTTTAATCAAATAAAACTTACACTTAGTTAATTGGGCACGGTGCTGCATAGTAATAATCTACAACAGTCGGGATCATTGAAATGACTGTAGCACTTTTGACACCACTTGACCAACATTTTTAAGTGTTTATTTTTACTTTAATGGTTTTATCTTTTGCCAATGTAAATATCTTGGTTTTCCATAATCATGAACTTCTTTGATTACCACCAGTCACATTGATATATTCATATAGGAAAAGAAAAAAAAGTGCTAAATCAAATTCCTTTTCACTCAGAAATTTATTTGTCCTTCCAGAACTTATATACCTATTCCTCATGTGTCTTTATCCTCCCAGTTCTTGCTATGTACACTGGCAATTGTTCTTAAACTCATCAAATTAAAAAAACTTATCTAAAGGGGAAAAAAAGAAAAGAAAAGACTTCAGGTCCACACACTGGATCTCCAGGGGGAAGTGCTGAGGAAATCTGTGTATTTAACAAGTGGCATAGGCAGGTCTTTCAGGCAAGTTTGGGAGAAAGTGTACAGGCATACCTTATCTTGTTGAGCTTCGTTTTATTGTGCTACACAGCTGTTGACCGTTCTTTTTTTTTTTTAACCAATTGAAGCCAAGACCCTCCAGCAACAAAAAGATTACAACTTGATTTATTTCAACATTGGTTTTATTGTGGTGATCTGGAACGGAACCCGCAACATCTCCAAGGTGTGGGCCCATATTTCCCAAGTCAAAATCAGAGCCCACAGATTTTTTTAGTGGGTAATCAATTTATTTGCATCAAGTGGTTTATTAAGATATACTTATGTCAAATACTTTTAGGAATGGCATGTAATACAAATAAATGGCTTAACAATATAAATATTAAATTACATTTTGACTATTTTATAAAATTCCTTTTTGATTTTTACAAAGACTTTGACTCTCCCTGAAATGAGAGTTGTTCTGAACTTCTGGCCCCTGTCTGGCCAAAATTCTACCCTGTGAAGGGGTGAAGGTTGGAGGTGTAAATGGGGAAGGGCAGATCAGAGTGGTGGCACAGAAAAAGAAGGGGAGAGTGAGAACAGATTGGACCCCAGCTGGGAGGGGAAAGGTAAGAAAGTGTGGGATTTAAGGAGGGCAATCTCCACTGAATATTTAGCATCTTCCAAATGCAGCTGTGACTACTGTTGTATCCAGTATTCCCTTTGGCTACAAAATAAGGCCAGAGAAGACAAACACTATCTTCAGTTTCTTAAGTAATTTCCATAAAAACAACCCAAGCTGATTTGCCCTCAAAGCCATCCAAGATAGAATTGGCTTTCAGCAGTAAGACAGGCAGTGCTCAAAGAGATACAAGAGATACATATTCCTCTATTAAGCAAAAGACGGGGAAATATTTCCTCTGCATCAAGGACTATGGAATGAGCTTTCATACTTGGCTGTGATATTCATTCAATAAATTCTTGTTCAGAATGATGCAAAGCACTGAGTTCGGTGCTAAGAATGTAAAAAAGGATGGTCTGGGCACTCATGAAACTTACAATATAATGAAGTCAGACATTTAAAAATAAACATAAATGTAGTGGCTATTATAGTCACAACCCAAATGTGCTGGAAATGTGTTTTTATCTTTTCTACTGGCAACTTCACTCTTGGGTCCTCTTTCTGCTGATGAAATGAAAATTAACTCAGTCTTGCCTCTTGAAAATAACCCAGTCTCTTTCCATTTAAAACTATTTTTATTTATTTATTTATTTATTTAATTTCTTCACCATCTTCAGAGAGAAGGGCAGGGAGGAAGGAAGAAAGGGAGAGAAATATCAATGTATGGTTGCCTTTCACCTGCCTCTAGCTACATACAGACCTGGCTGGAGACCTGGCTTGCAACCTGGTTATGTGCCCTGGCTGGGGAATTGAATCAGTGACCTTTGGGTTCGCAGCCCGGCACCTTTCCACTGAGCCACCAGCTAGGGCCTAATAAATATTTATTTTGATTCAAAGTTCTCCTCCTCCCCTGTTCTCCTTTCTCCTGAGATTGAGACAACTTCACCAGGAAGCCTTAACTACCCTCCAGCATTGGTGATAAAGGGTTTCTGTAGTGCAGTTGTCCATGCGGTCCTTGGTGGGTCACATACCTGCATCACCTAAAGTGCAGTTAATTACAAATGGTACCTGCTATTGCTTCAGCCTTAAGATTCACACACACGGTCTTTCCTGCTTCCCTGGACCTCTTGGTATTTTGCCACCACCCTCAAACTCCTCAGGAACATAAAACTTCTTAGCGAAGTCCTTTGCCCCATCCTGGTATGTGCAGGGTTGTATAATGTTGCCCTCAGCCCACCTACTACTAGTCCTAGAGGCCCAGGTGTCCTGTTGTCTGGGTGCTATTCCAAACTTGAGGTTTATTTTGGTAAATCTGGATACCACAATTATCTCCTTTGGTTTTGCCCCAGCAGGGAACAGGGTGCAAGAGGCAGCTTCTCAGCACTGATTAACCTCAGCACTCAACTCTCGCCTCCTCTGACTCTCCCCCTCTTGTCCTTTTGAAGCACTGACCATAGAATCTTTACAACAAGCCTATGAAATTGGGACAAATGCAGGATGAAGAAATAGACTCAATCTCTGTCAAAAGAGAAGGCTGAATAAAGAGCACCATATGTATAGGATGACCCTGGCCCAGGAGCTTTAGTTCTGTCTTCTCAGGGAGAAGACAAGAGGAAGGAAAAATTGACTTTGACTTGCTGCTTAGCCACAAGAGAAAAAGTTCCAATATGGAAATGATTATTGCAAATTGTCAGGTTTATGTTTTCCCATTCCCAGCTGGAAACCATGGTCTGTGTGTTATGTAGAATTTAGTTATACACAAAGTTACAGTAATGGGCTCCTGACTTTTCTGACTAATAATAACCACAAACTATATCACAGGCATGTAAACAGCAAAACCTAGAGGGTGGGGAAATCTCCAGGTTGGAAATCTGTTTTCTTTAATAATAAATTGCAATAAATAAATAAATAAATAAATAAATATAAAAAATAAATTGCAAAGAGCAAAGAGAAATAACATAGATTAAGGAAAAATAATCACAATATGGAGGACTGTATCTTGATCCAAAAAAGAAAACAGAACTAAAGAATTGATGTTTATAAAACAATAAGAAAATTGAATATCAACTGCCTATTTATATTAATGAAATACAGGCATAATAATTAATATTGTAGTTCTTTTTAAAAATATTTTTAAAGAAATTTTAAAAAAGATTTTATTTATTATTTTCAGAGAGAGGGGAAGGGAGAGGGGCAGAGAGGAAGAGAGACATCAATGTGTGGTTGCCATTCACCTGTCTTTAGCTATGGACCTGGCTGGAGACCTGGTTTACAATCGGGTTATGTGCCCTGGCTGGGCATCGAACCAGCGACCTTTGGATTTGAAGGCTGGCACTTTATCCACTGTGCCACCAGCCAAGGCAAAAGTATTTCTGTCTTCTCAAGAAACATTCTTCAAATATCATTACTTAAAATGACCTGATGTCTGTAATGTTTGCTTCAAAATAATATGAAAGGGGAAATAGATGAGAAGAGGCATGGGATAGAAATGGCCTTAGGCTTATGGTTATTGGGGCTGAGTAATAGGAAATAAGGGTTCAGTCTGTTTACTTTTGTGTATACTTAAAATTTTTTACAATTAAAAGTTTTTATAAAGCCAAAAATAAAGTCTGTCATGTAATTCTACACTTTACACATGACTCTGTGCGGCAAGTACAAGTAGGCATACTGTGTCAGTGGAAAGAGCCGTCATTTTTCGTTATGTATAGGCATTAATGTATATACACATTATATATATTTAGTCTTACATACAGTTGAATGTCTGTTGGCATTCAAGTGTCAGTAAACAGAAATGGGTTCCTGGGTTTCACTCTGCTTGCCTTCACTGACATTTGTGTGTCTTCAAGCATTCAGGTCATGTTTCTCACTTTTAACTCCATGTAGCGTAGAATTGTACACTTAACACCTATGTGATTTTATTAACTGACATAACACCAATAAACTTAACTTAAAAACATTTTAAAGCCCTGGCTGGTAGCACAGTGGATAAGGCGCCGGCCTGCAAACCCAAAGGTCGCATGTTCGATTCCCAGCCAGGGCAACATAACCAGGTTGCAAGCCAGGTCTCCAACCAGGTCTGTGGCTGGAGGCAGGTGAAAAGCATTGATATCTCTCTCCCCCTCTGCCTCTCTCTCTTCCCCTCTTTCTAAAAGTGATGAAATAAAATCTTAAAAAAAAATTTTTTTTTAAATAGTAAGAAAAGTCCAAGTAGCCTTTAGAGTAATATTGTGAGAATCAATGCAGGAACATTGAAAATAACTTAGCATCATGCTTTATAATGGAAAGAGGTTGAAACTGGGGCTGATTTTGATTTAACATCTTTGTATTGATACTGGCTTTGTCATGGATTAGTCACATGAAGTTGGACAACTAGCCAAGTTTTCAGTCTATTCACCTGTAAATAATGTGCTAAGACTGTGGCCCAAGATCCTATCAGCTCTAGTACTGCATAAGTCCATTAAAGTTTATTCTGAAACATGTTAAAAGTTTATACAAAATATATGAAAGTATATTTTTTCTTCTCACAAAGGAGGATGTGATATTATTGCCTAAAAAGTGTAAGTTAACTATAATCTCCTTTTCTTTTTTTTACTAGGAAATGACTTTTAATTTATCTTCTATTATTAAACAAATGGAGTATTTAATATTTGGTAATGAGTGACAGTAAAAGCTAAATTCATATCACATATAAGCTAATCAAGGTTATAACTGGAGGTTATAAGAATATATGAAAACATAGAAATGAAATTATTCCTATTATTTTCCATAAAAAGTTAAAAAATCAAGTTAGTTAAAGTAAAACTACAATAATAACAGTAGTAATTTTTACTATATTATGATGAGTACTGTTCTAAGCAGTTTGCGTGTATTTAACTTGTTTAATTTATGTAACAATCCTAGAGATGGTTATGATTTCCCTCATCTCTAAGATGAAGTACTTTGCTCAAGGCCACAAGAGTCAGTTGACCTCTAAGGTGTTTTGAGAAGGTCAGATAACATTTGTGAAATACTGTGTGTGAAAATGTAACTGGGCAGCCAGGGTCCAGCCACTTGCTGCCCTGTGCCTGCATTAACAAGTAGATTTTTGGAGAAGGAAATAGGTTTTTATTAACAGGGTTCCCAATTTGAGGGGGCTGGGAGCATTCCTGCTTCAAGCCAACCTCTGAATTTGCAAAGCACAGAAATTCCCTTGTTCCCAAAAAGATTAATGTAGAAACTAACGTCCAGAAGTTCCCTATTATTGCTTATCTGTAGTTCAAGGTTGTTCTTCAAATGGATTTCCACCTCCAACTCCAAGTTCCAAGTTCTCTCCCTCTCTCTCCCTCTCTCCAGTCACCCTGTCTTCCCATCAGCTTGTGTACTCCCTCTCCCCCATCCTCCTCTCCACCTCTTGGTCTTGGTGCGGGACCAGATCACTCCAGATGGTCACGCTGGGAAGCTCCATCCTGAGGCCCTGGCGCTAGAAGCTGCCTGCGCTCGGGGTGGAGGAACCAAATCCCCTGCGCTGTAGAAGGGTCCAGCTTTTCGATCATCGCGGGTGCTGTTGGCCATGTTAGTCTTTGCCTCTCTCTTGGCCCCATTCAGTAGAGGGCCAAGTCTCTAATCATGTGTGGGAGCACTAGGTCTCAGCACGCCGAGCCCCAGGGACGTGGAAGCACGCCCCCCCCCCCCCCCCCCCCCCCCCCCCCCCCCCCCCCCCCCCCCCCCCCCCCCCCCCCCCCCCCCCCCCCCCCCCCCCCCCCCCCGCTCGGCGCCCTCCCCACTCGTTGCTGTGCTCTGCTGCCGGCCGACTGCTGACCGCAGCCTGAGGCAGGAACCTTCTCCCGAAGCCGCTTGCTGGGCGCTAGGGCAGGCTTGCTGGCTGGCTAGTTTCCAGTTACCTCGAGCAATCTCCCCTCGCCTGCGGCCCCTCCCTTCTTCAGAAAGGCAGGCCACTCTGCCCCGCGCCCTCTCCAGGTGGGGAGCAGCCTCTCCTGCCAGATCAGGGTTCCCGCCTCTGCTCTCCGTATATAGGACCTGGCCACTCTGTTACAAAGATATTTTGTGAAGTGTTAAGTGTCAAACAAATGTTAATTTCCCTTATTACATCTGAGAGATTGTATTCATTTATTTTTAGAGAGAGAGAAAGAGAGAGAGGGTAAGGGGAGAGAGGGAAAGGAGGAAAAAGATCAATGTGTGAGAGCGACATACATGGATCAGCTGCCTCTCACACACCACCAGGGCACTGGGCCCAGGCATGTGCCCTGACCAGGAAAGGAATCCAGGACCTTTAGGTTCATAGGCCGGCACTCAATCCACTGATCCACACCAGCCAGGGCTTTTTTTTTTTTTTTTTTTTTTTCCTGGTGGGGCTGCAGAGGAGGGGCCGGAGCAGCGGATTTTTAATGTCTTAGGTATATTGATTAAGATGAAAACATATAATATTTCAAAACTTTTGAAGACCTGATTGTAAAAAGGCTCAAGATGTGCATCATAAAATAATGGATCTAGGTAATGATTATCAGTTGTAGCCAAAAACCACAGGTGAAAAGCTCAGGGAAGACGTTACAATGGAGGGATCAGAGTGACAACTCTTAAGGCTCACTCACTGAGAAATGTTAACATCAAAAAGAGAGCTAATCTGGTATATGGGTGCTCTGATGGAGGCACATAACCCCATTTATGATGGGGGCAGGGAAGCAAGCCTAAATCTAATCAAGATTGTAAACTTAACTCCAGAGTTTAGGAAATGCTGGGGGACAGAGGTAGATGAAACTGTTAAACCAAATGATGGAATCAGCCAAATCCAGAAGGTGAGCATCATTATAAGATAAATTATTTGGTTTCTCCAAGTAAGTTCCAAGATAAAGGAGGAGATGGAGAATTACACTTTTTAAAATATTCAAGAAGTATTTATAAAATGGATCTTGATTTAAACAGACCAATTGTTTTTAAAACATATAGGGTCCTGGCTGGTAGCTCAGTGGAAAGCCTGCAAACCCAAAGGTCTCTGGTTTGACCCAGCCAGGGCACATAACCAGATTGCAAGCCAGGTCTCCAGCCAGGTATGTAGCTGGAGGCAGGTTAAAGGCAACCATACATTGATGTTTCTCTCTCTCTCTACCTCCCTCCTTTCCCCTCTCTCTAAAAATAATAAAAAATAAAATCTTTTAAAATAATAAAAATTTAGAATAAAGCATATAGGGGGACTTTGAGTACTCACTTGATTATTTAATGATAATAAGGGATTATTGTTATTACGTGAATGAGATATGTAGTATTGTGGGTTTTTAGGCCTTATCTATTAGCAATACAAATGGAAATGTTTACCCATGAAATAATATATTTATGTTTAGTTTTGAAAATGTAGTGTGGAAGTGGATTGGGGCATAGAGATGAAACAAGACTGGTCATGAGCTAGTCATTAGTGAAGCCAGGTGATATGTACATGAGATTTTATTATAATATCCTACCTATTTTTGTTTGTGTTGACTTTTCTGTAATGGAAAAGATTTAGGGGGAAAGGGAAACAAGATATACCAGTTGAAATTAGTTTTTGAAGTTAAAGATAATCTAGCTAAATTTCAGTTTGTGTATGTAAAATGAAAATACATTGCAAATGTGCTCCTAAAAAGACAGGGACAGAATCACTGGGGATTTGTTAACTATTGCTTCCTTCTTGTTTAATTTAGGAATTAAGAACTTTTTTTAAAGACTATGTAAATCATTATTTAACAAACATTCATTGAGCATACACTAAGACCTAGACTTGCACTTACTATATATATTTGTGAAATTTTATATATAATATAAAACTAGGAGGATATAAGAAGGCCAAACAATTAGCAATCAGTGCAGGATAACGTCGTAACAACATTAGCTGGCTACCCTCTAGAGATTTTTGCTTCCTTTCCAGAGAATATGGTAGTTAGGGAGGCAGGTGCTCAGGCAGGGGCTACATTTCCCAGCACAAGGCTTGTTGGAGCCCTGCAACTAGTTCTCAGCAGCAGAAGTGCTATGACAAGTCCCTACTGGACTGAGGGGTCAAGAAGCAAATGTGCTTTCTCATCTCTTTCTCCAACTTCCAGTGCCTGGGCAACTATGCAAGTTTTGTGGTAAAGATGGCAGAACCTCTGTCACCCTGGGCCCCTAAATGGCTATAAAAAGCACAGCACCCTACCACTGTCATCACCAATGCACCAATGCAACAAGTATACTTCTATGATGTTAAGCCACTGATATTTGGGGCTTTATCTGTTATAGAGGATAATTTCAGTTGCTAAGTGGAATATTGCCATGTATACTCAGGGATGAAAAAAATTAGATAATGTGGCCCTGGATGGTGGCACAGTGGATAAGGTGCAGGCCTGTGAACCCAAAGGTCACTGGTTCGATTCCCAGTCAGGGCACATAACAAGGTTGCAAGCCAGGTCTCCAGCCAGGTCTGTAACTGGAGGCAGGCGAAAGGCAACCATACATTGATGTCTCTCTCCCTCTCTCCCTTTCTGCTTCTCTCCCTTCCCCTCTCTCTAAAAATAATAAAGTCTTTCAAAAAATTAGATAATGTGTCATGGAAAACATGGAGCTAGAACTGGATTTTTGAACTATGAGCTGTGTGAAAGTGGTTAAATGGAGAAGAGTGGGGTGGGTGGGATACCAGAACACAGAAGCAACACAGGAACCGCCACAGAACTTTGCATGTAGCTCGGGGTTAGTCAGACTATCCTGATGAGCAGGTGTAGGATGGGGAGAGCTGTAACTAAGGATGAAAAAGCAGGATGGAATTTGAGTACTGTGATCCTTGAAATTTTAGGACCTGATCCAGTGAAAACCACTAAAGTTTCTGGAATAAAAGAATGTCGGGTGAATGATCTATATTAGAAAAATGGCTGAGATAAGATTGCAGGATAGGCCCAAGGGAAAAGATTCGTCTCAGTGACACCCAGTTTTGATATAGCTAAAGACCACATTGGCAAACTCAGTAAAGAGAAAGGGATAAGTTCAAGGGTCATCTTAAAGCACAAATACACAGGGCTTGACAGCAGAGGGGAAAACACAAAATCAAAAGCCTGTTCAGCCCTGGCTAGTGTGGCTCAGGGTTGCTGGTTCGATAACCAGGATAACCAGCGTTGCAAGCCAAGTCTCCAGCCAGGTCCGTAGCTGGAGGCAGGTGAAAGGCAACCATACATTGATGTTTCTCTGCCTTTCTTCCTCCCTCCTTGCCCTTCTCTCTCTAAAAATAATAAATACAATCTTAAAAAAAATAAAAAAAAAGCCTATTCAATCAAGAAGATCTGTGTCTAGTCTTAACTCTCAAAATTGTTCTGTTATTTTAGGCATATCATTCAACCTCACTGAGAGTTTTTCTATCTTTGTAAAATGAGAGTATAGAACCAGATGACCCCAAAGTTCCTTCCATCTTTAAAACCTTATGGTTATGAAATCATGAAACAAACAATTTATTTAAACTGGCCCTCTATGGGTGGATATTTAAATTGTTACTAATCATTTGTATTGCAAACAACATAGCATTAGCCACACAAAAGTATTTCAATTCTTATCGATTGTCAGTTATACTTCAGTTTCTTTTTTCTTTTTTGAATCTTTACCAAAAAAAACATAACCATTGATTAGGCATAACCATTGTTTGGGGGTGGGGTGACATCAATCGGTTGCCTCCCAAATGTGCCCTAAACAAGTATGGAACCCAGAATTTAGGCATTTGGCCTGATTGGAAATCAAACCCACGATTTTTCGGTTCACTGGATGGTGCACCAACCAAATGAGCCGAACCAGCCAGGGCTACACTTTACTTTTTTTTCTTTTTCTTTGTTAAGATTTTAATTTTTATTATTTTTCAGAGAGAAGGGAGGAGAGAGAGGAAGAGAGGAAGAGAAACATCAATGTACGGTTGCCTTTCACCTACCTCCAGCTATAGACCTGGCTGGAGACCTGGCTTGCAACCTAGTTACATTGCCCTGGCTGGGAATCGAACCAGTGACCTTTGGGTTCACAGACCAGCACCTTATCCACTGTGCCACCAGCCAGGGCTTACACTTTACTTTTAAGAACAAATCCTGAATATGATAACTTGCTATAACAGTTACACTAATTGCAGTGTTAATTCTTTCTTAGCGATCAAGGTAACACTAGTGTTTATTTACTGATTTTAAAGATTAAAAAATGTGAAAGTACTTTGAAAAAAATTATAGCTTCACGCATTTGCAATATTATCACTTTTATTACTACTTTCAATCACAGATAGCACTAGCTACATTTTCCCTAAACTATACATAAAATAACATTAAAGCATTGTGTTCATTCTTCCTCCCTCCCTTCCTTTCTTTTACAATTTCTCTTGACTTTATTTCAATTTGTATTACTTTATAAATAAAAAGACCCACTAGGTGAAACTATTTTTTATTTTTATTTATTTTTAATTTATTTTTTAAAGATTTTATTTATTATTTCCAGGGAGAGGGGAAGGGAGAGAGGCAGAGAGTGAGAGAGAAAGATCGATGTATGGTTGCCTTTCACCTGCCTCCAGCTACAGACCTGGCTGGAGACCTGGCTTGCAACCTGGTTATGTGCCCTGGCTGGGAATCGAACCCGTGACCTTTGGGTTTGCAGGCCGGCCTGCGCCTATCCACCTGAGTGAAACTACTTTTTAAAGTAAACTAAGAAAGCGCTGTTTTCCATCCAGAAAGTAACCACTAATACTTTAGAGGGCAAATAGGAAAAACAGTCCCTGACATTCAAGGTTTCTGAGATTCCATAATTGCCTTTGTATATCATTAAATGAAGGTACCACTTAGCTGGTATTTTACAAACTTATATAGGTCTTTGGATAAATATGTAGACAACACTTGATGCAAGCTCAATAATGCTATAGAATAGAGGCCAAGATCAAAGAAGAAATGTCCCCTGGTTAGTGTGGCTCAGTGGGCTGAGTGTCTGCCAGCCTTCGAACAGAAAGATTTCTGGTTCAATTCCCAGTCAGGGCACATGCCTGGGTTAAAGGCCAAGCTCTAGTTGGGGCTTGGGGGGGTGGGAGAGGCAACTGATTGGTGCTTCTCTCCCTCCCTTCCCCTCTCTCTAAAAATAATAGATAAATGAAATTTTTTAAAGAGCCCTGATTGGTGGCTCTGTGGATAAGGTGCTGGCCTGCAGCAAACCCAAAGGTTGCTGGTTCAATTCCCCAGCCAGGGCACATAATGAGGTTGTAAGTCAGGTCTCCAGCCAGGTCCTTAGCTGGAGACAGGTGAAAGGCAACCATACACTGATGTCTCTTTCCCTCTCTGCCTCTCTCTCTTCCCCTCTCTCTGAAAGTAATAAATAAAATCTTAAAAAAAAATTTTTTTAAAGAAAGGAGAAGAAATGGATTCACAAATATATCTGCCACAGACTAATATCCAAGATATATATAAAAACTACAACTCAATCTTGAAAACTAAACCAGCTAATTAAAAATTGGAAGAAGATTTAAATGGCTGTCTTCACAAAGAAAGGCCTATGAATGGCCAATAGCATATAAAAAGTACTGAACACCATTAGTCATCAGGAAATACCAATGAATGTCACAATAAGATACCATTATGCATAACAGCTAAAATTAAAAATACTAACAACCCTAAACATTGATAAGAATGTGGAATAACCAAAATTCATACATTAATGACAGAAATGTTAAACGGCACAATTATTTTAGAAATAGGCCTGGTACTTGCTTAAATATCAAAGAGATACCTACCTTATGACCCAGCAACTTCACTACTAAATAACCAAAAGAAAATAAAACACACATTCATAAAAACACTTATACGAAAAAGCTTATAATAGCTTTATTCATCGTAGCCAAAAATATGGAAGGCACTCAGGTATTCATCAATAAGAGAATGGATAAACCAACTGTGGTATAGTCATATAGGAGAAGGCCACTCAGCAGTAGAAAAGAACTATTGGTACACCAACAAGATAGATAAATTTAACATCATGCTGAAGGAAGTCTTGCCTATAAAGGTATATACTTTATGATCCCATCTGTATGAAGTTGCGGAACAGGCAAAACTAATCTGAGAGGTGGAAAAAAATGAAAACACTGATTACCTGGGGTAGGAAGAGGGTGGGGGAGGATCAGCTGGAAAGAGGCATGAGGAAATCTGCTGGAGAAACAGTACTGTTCTCTGTCTTGATATGGGTTTAGGCTACGCAGATGTATATGTTGGTCAAAACTCAGGGAATGGTAAGCTTAAGATTGGTACTCGTCAACATATCTACATATTACTTGAAAGAAGAAAAAGGAACTATACGCCAATATAGAACTCTAGTTAATGATATATATGCTGAAGCCTTTAGAGATGAAGTATATTTATATCTGCAATTTACTGCATCAAAACATAAAGATGGGCTGATGGATGGATGAAGGAGTGAGTAAGTGCATAGCTGGGTAGCTAGGCAAATATGATAAAATGTTTATAGTAGAATATGCATGGGTACATATATGGTTATTCGATATATGGATATTTCACCCTTTCTAATTTATTAAAATAAGATGGTGGTGAAAAGAAAAAAGTGGAACTTCAATTGCATTTCTTATCATGATGCTTCATCAGAAGATAAGAGCAATTGATAAAAATAAATTACAGAGCAACAGGAAAAGGGGGCATTGGCCATAAAATAAGATTAGCTAATATTTAGTAAGCTCCTGAATTTTCATGAAAGACATTGAATTTAATAAAGATATTAAAACTGTGAACACTGTCTTGGCTGGTGTGGCTCAGTTTGTTGGGCATTGTCCTGCAAACCAAAAGGTGGCAGATCCAATTCCTGGTCAGGGCACATGCCTGGACTGCAAATTTGATCCCCAGCTGGGCATGTGCAAGAGGCTCCTAGTTGATGTTTCTCTCCATTTCTTTCTCCCTCCCTTCCCCCATCTCTAGAATCAATAAAAGGAAAAACAAAACAAAGCAAAAACTATGGATACTGATGTCAATATTCAACATTCAAGTGATCTGCAGAATGAAAAATTAGTACAGGGGTGGAGACTACAAATAAAAACAAAGAAAATAGTGGCTCAGTGGATAGGCACCAGCCTGCAAACCCAAATGTTGCTGATTAGATTCCTTAGCCAGGTTGCAAGCCAGATCTCCAGCCAGGTCTGTAGTTGGAGGCAGGTGAAAAGCAACCATACATTGATGTCTCTCTCCCTCTCTGCCTGCCTCCCTTCCCTTCTCTATAAAACCAGTAAATAAATAAATAAAACAAATAAAATACAATAAACAAAGGAAATAAAGGTGAATTAAAGAGAACAGGGAAAACTAATAAATAGAACAAATTGTACCTTTCCATTGTGACCAATTTTATGAGAAAGCCAAATGACCAGTTTTGAATTATTCAGAATTGTGGTGTTTTTGTACAAACATTTTCAGCTTCTGAATTAAGTTCTTCAGGAAGACTTTTTGTACTATTTGAATAATAATAGTCAACAGGAACATAAACACATTGATCTTGGTTCTGATATCTGTCAAAACATTAATAAAGACTAATGTGACTGGAGACTCCATTTCAAAACGGGAAGGGCAAAAAATCCAGTTGATGGATTTGAGGCTGGTGATGGAAAGAAGAGTTATAATAGAGAGATGATGCTTCAGGAACTGAAAATGAAGGTATCATTAGTGGGACACACCTGCCCATAATGAAATATTTGTCTCAAAATAGATTTTCTTCGAGCCTTAAACCCTAAACTGTGCTGCATCCCTGGGGATATCGCAGAGTGGCCTATTTTCAGTTGTTAATCCCAGACCTAAATACTCGTTTACTTGGACTGTTAAGGGAGAGTTTAACTTAGCTTTATGGATTGTAGAACTAGACATGCATTAATAGATCTTTTATGACCTCTGACTTAGGAGAGCATGAGAAGCATCTGAAGTATGAAATAAATGCAGAGTGGTTGCTCATTGGAATTATACTCTAAATTGCAAATGCAACATTGGTTTAGTTTCTATTTTGTAGATTCTTGTTATTCTACAAAGAAGAAAATTGCTTGCCATGTTGGACCACAATTGTCTGCAGTCTGTAAACATAAAAAATCCTTAATCAATGGACTGAATCAATTTAGCACATTCCCATCCCTTTTTCAAGATGTAAATTTAATATTCTGCCACTACAATCTTGCCCGCAGTCTTGACATATAGGTTGTGATCTTTTAAAAGCTGATACTAGAATTTCACCTAGCTAACCTCATTTGAATGTAAGCACTTTAAAAACATGTTTATTTAGGAATTAAGTGGTTTGTTTTTCTGTTACAAAAATTGTCAATATATATTATGAAATAGGATTCTGCAAAAGACTCATTAATCCAGAAAAGCTTTGGGTATAACTCTCTGAAAAATGATTTTACTTGCCATTTAAAACATGATTTAACTTGCCTTCTACAGTTTCACTGGGCTGCGTTGGTCATGCATGGTGGCACTGAGCTGCAGAGAGCCTGGAGGGTCATAGGATAACTGGGTCAGCTGGTGATCGGCTCGGAGGTCCTGTGCCCGTGAGTTCACTATTTGGGCACTTCCACCAGATGTGCCACTGCCATAGCCAGGGTACCAGAGATTTCAGACACCTGGGAGCAAACCAAATGGTTTCTTCCCTACTCCTCTATCCTTACAGTTGGACTCACAAAGAATTATTGAGCTGCTTGGTATAGGCACAGAGGAGGTACAAGACCAGGAAATAAGAATGAAGGGCTCTGATTCATATATACATCCATATATGTGTATGTATATGCATATTTATATTTAATATAAATACAAGTGATATATTTGTCTCATTTCATCCTCACAACCAGCTTAATAAAGCAGTTACTGTTATCACCCTCTTTGCACAAATAATGAAATTGAATGTCCAAGAAATTAAGCAATTTAAGCATTTGTTTAAGACCATCAGGTAGTCAATAATCAGACCCTCACTTAAACCTGGAACTATAAAGCCCTGCATTTAACCATTACACTACAGAAATGAATCTGAGCCTGAGTGCCCCGGGGAGCCTCCCAGAGGAATTGGGACTGGAAATGGGCAATAAAATGGGCAAGGACTGGATGAACAAAGAGAAAAAGGGAGACCTGTCCAGGAAGTGAAGAGCAGAGTGAAAGGACAGAAGCTGGAATGCTTGTTGGTGTATAACAGTGAGGGAACAAACCTGCCTGCTTAATGGATCATTCTGTTTTCAATAATAACATAGGACTTCATCACTTTAAAGCACATTCATCTCCATCTCATAGATCCTCAGAGAAGATCTGAGGGAAAAGTTATTATAACCCATCTTTGCATACATGCAGAAATTGAAGATTAATGGGGTAACGGATGCCTCGATTACATACCCCCCTCACTACAGGGCCTTTGCACATATTGCTCCCTCTGCCTGGAAAGCACTTCTCTCCTCTTCACCTTATTAACTACTACTACCCATCATCAGCTCAGTTTAACCCTGGCTTCCTAAGAGAGCCTAAGCTGACTTCTCCAGCCTTGGTCAAATCCCTCCATAGTTTATGCCTTCATTGAATCATGTACTTTTCATCTGCATGATATTTATTCTACTTGATAGTGGGGATAAATACAAACAGATTAAAAATTGAATAAACAAACTAATAATATCCAGTTCTGCCTGGGGCTATGGCACGTACATTTTCCACAAATTACACTATTCATAAAAGGTATGGTTGAAAGATCTGAGACTATTGTCCCTAGGAAAAAGAAAATTTATGAAGGAAATTCTGACAGCTGTCTTCAAATGTCTGAAGAACTATCATGTTGAAGGATTAGACTTATTCCGCTTAGCTCTAGAGGACAGAACAAAGATAAATGGGGTGGAAGTCTAGGGAGGCAGGTTTCATTATAGTGTAAGGAAGTGAAATATGTAACAGTGAAACCTGTCCAAATTTGAAGTAGGCTGGTTTTTAAGGAGGTGAGTGTTCAAACAAAGGCTGGAGGAACACCTATCAGGGTGTTGTAACAGAAATTCCCATTCTGGACAGGAAACTTCTAGTCACTTAATGTGCTTCTCTAGGTCTGGGAGCTTAAAAGCAAAACTGAATATGATTTGGGACCTTAAGGAGAGAGAGCTGCAATTAATAATAATTCTTATAATGCCCTACCAACATTGGGCCCTTTAAGAAATACATCTGCGTCTGTGGGTGACCACTTTGGTGCCATTGATGAGGCCTTTGAGAGCTAGCATTCCAACAGTCATTAGGGCTGTGCAGCTGCCACTGTGACTAAACAGCAGGGAACACTCCAATGTACAAGGGACTGATTTCGGGGTCATTACCGTCCTCCAAACAGAATCTCCTGCTCCCCCACCCTTGGCCCACATACACACAAACACATTTCCGAGCTGGCAGATCTCGTTCCAAGCTATTATTGAAAGCTGTCATTTTCCTAGCCACCTAAGGCATCCCCTTTTGCTGAGCGTGACTTTACAGCAATGTCCCTCTTCATGCAAGCATGCAGATCAGGAAAGAGACATTGGGAGAGAAGAAAACTGAAAATCATTGTTTTAATACATCATTTCTATCTTAAATTTGCACCAGAATATCTTTAAAAATTAGGTGGAGGCTCTAAACTAGGAATTCTGTAAATCCATGTCTAAGGATGCCAACATATGGATGTAGGTGAGCTTGCCAATCTGTAATTTATATTTTCAGTAGGCACAGGCCTGGACCAAAACAGGCAGTTTTTCTATGGAGAAATGTAATTTGAGTATCAAATAACCAGTTTGCAAACTTGGGAATTGAACCCATTTATGAACAATCATATTCAATATATTATAGTATTAAAATTATAAGTGATAATTTCTCACTTATATTTTAATCCACAGGGTCCATTTTGCTTAAAAGATAGTTGGTAATTTAATCATCAAATATTTATTGAATACCCACTATATGCTATGCACTGATTATAGGGAGGTAAACAAAATGGCTGTGATCTCTGATGTTACAGGTTTATACTCTAATTTAGACGATAAATAACAAGCAAAAAATTAATACATAATACAAACAGTGACAACCAATATGAAGGGAAATGATTAGTAAGAGAGACTCCTGAAATCACACGAGGTTTATCTGAGGAGGAGACTTTTCACTGAGAAATGAAGAATACTTGAACATTAAGCTTGTAAAGGGTTAGAGAAAGGACGTTGCTGGCAAAGGGCATATCCCAAGGCTGTGAAATAGAAAACTATTTGATTCCTTCAAGACATGGAAGGAAAGCCAATATGTGCAAGAGGGAAAGCCTTGAGCTGACCCTGGAGAAGCGCTGAGCCTGCAGAGCCTTGGAGATTGAAGGTTACTCTGAATACAATGGGAAGTCCAAACAGAGTGCAGTGATGCAAGTTACATTTTTTAAATGATTATTCTAAAGGTCAGATGTGAAAAATGGATTAGGTGGAGGCAAGAATCATGTCTCTTTCTATGTAAACTATCCATACACAAAAGTGACAATTTTCAATTTATAATCATATTAATGCAGCATATTTAATTTTTTTTTTATTCTTATCTGAGGGAAAAAATTTAATTGCTTTTTAGAGAGAGAGGAAGGGAGAAAGGAACACTGGTGTGTGAGAGAAACATCAATAGGTTGCCTCTTGTACCCTCCCAGATCGAGGATCAGACCCCCAATCTAGACATGTGCTACGATGGAGCATCGAACCTACAAGCCTTCAGTCACTGAACAGTGATCCAAACTACTAAGTCACACAGGCCAGGGCAAGGGTTATTTCTTTTAAATAATTATAAAAGTTTAATGTTCCGGCCCTGCTGGCGTGGCTTAGTGGATTGGTGCCCACCTGCGAGACCAAAGGTTGCTGGCTTGATTCCCAGCCAGGGCACATAACCAGGTTGCAAGCCAGGTCTCCAGCCAGACCTGTAGCTGGAGGCAGGTGAAAGGCAACCATGCATTGCTGCTGCTCTCCCTTCCTTTCTTCCTGCCCTTCTCTCTAAAAATAATGAAAAAAATCTTAAAAAAGATAAAAAGTTGAACAGTCCACACATTTTTTGTTTACTAGGCAACTCTCTCCCAAGGAAACATACTATTGCTAACTGAATGAAAACTGAAATCTTTTCTATTCAGGCAGTATAAGTTCTCATTTACATTGAGAATGAAGACAAATCACTATTTCCAAGACTGAGGAAGGAATAAAAATAAATGCCTTTTCATGTAATGTTGCAATCAGAACATTATCTCCATTTTTAATCAGGGGAAACCATGCACTTCATTGAGGGTGCTGGGATAGAAACTGAGCTAGAATTAGACAATCTCCATGACTGACTTTTCTGTTTTTATTGCCCAGTACTAGTTCTTTCTGTGGAGCATGTCAGATTGGAGCAGGCATCCAGTCTTCTTCATCATTCTCATCAAGTTTAAGTGTAGACTCCTGGCAAAAGCAAATATGTGTAACTGGGTAACACAATAATACTTTGAAAAATAATGTGTTCTCTTACTGCTGTGAGAGCAGGACCCACAGGATGGCCAGTTCAGGGGCAAGGGCTAGATATTAGGTACATCACAAAGGCAAAAGTTAAACTCAGCTTTGGTTTCTGTCATTCACAACAGAATCCCAGGTGTTATTGATGCCGCTGGTCCAAAGAGAACCACTGTTTCAAAGTCAAAGGCATCCCAAGGGCAAAGGAATTCCTTGCCCTTGATTTTCATGGAGTGCCCTAGAAAGAGATCATCTCTATGACTGATGCCTGCTCAAACCTTCCCAATGGGGACATATACACCACGTCTCTCTTCCATTTACACCAGGACATCTTCTTAAGGAGAGGAACAGGATGGGTGGGGGCATCTCAGAGAATGACCATTTTTTTTCTGGAAAGACATAGCATTGCCTAAGGGACAGTTTAAATTTCCAAATCTATTCAACCATTCTGGACACATGGTCAGGTTTCTTTTTCTTTTATTTACATTTCTAATAACCATGTTAGGTTTCATAAAGCCTTCTGCTTCCCTTTTTTCTTTTTCCCCTGGCTGCAAAGTTGGCATGGTGTGAGCCATCGTCAGCAGTGTGAATGATAAAAGCTAGCTGTGTCTTCCAGAATGGCAAAGCCAAAAGAGAAGAAGCCTCAGACCCAGACACTATCAAGCAGAATTAAAGGGCAAAGCAAGTCTGAAACTAGGCATGGGAATGTCCAGCGAGCCAGGAAAGTACTAGGAGAAAAAAAATGAAGTGATAAACAAATAAACAAAAAAAGCAGGAACACCTTTTTCTTTTTCTCAGCTTTGTGCACATACAATTGACATACTTTTACATACATACAACTGACTACCAGCCAGGGGGGACATACTTTTTAATTCACCCATTGAAAATGTGTAAGTCCCCTGGCTGGTGGCACAGTGGATAAGGAGCTGGCCTGTAATCCTTAAGGTCACTGGTTCGATTCCCCAGCCGGGGCACATAACCAGGTTGCAAGCCAGATCTCCAGTCAGGTCCATAGCTGTAGGCAACCATACATTGATCTTCTCTCTCCCTCTGTGCCTCTATCCCTTTCCCTCTCTCTAAAAATAATAAATAAAATCTTTAAAAAAAAGAAAATGTATAAGTCAATGGTTTTTAGAATATTCAGACTTGTACATTTATCACCACAATCAATTTTAGAACATTTGTATTATGTCAAGAAGTAACCATGCTCCCCTTAGCCATTACTCTAGGCAACCACTAGACTACTTTCTGTCTCTATAGATTTGCCTATCTAAACATTTTATATAAGTTAGGCTCAAACAATAATCTGTGTTTTTTTTGGTGTGTGTAACTGGTTTCTTTACTTAGCATATTTTAAAGAGTCATCCATGTTGCAGTATATATCTGTACTTCATTCCTTTTAACTGCTAAATAACATTCCCTCATATAAACATGGAACCTTTCATTTCTCCATTCATCAGCTAATAGACATTTAGGTTATTTTCTACTCATTGGCTATTATGAATGATGTTGCAATGAATATTCACATATAAACTTTTCTGCCCTGGCTAGTAGCACAGTGGGTAAGGCGCCGGCCTGCGAACCCAAAGGTCGCAGGTTCGATTCCCCAGCCACGGCACGTAACAAGGTTGCAAATCAGGTCTCCAGTCAGATCTGTGGCTGGAGGCAGGTGAAAAGCAACCATATTGATGTCTCTCTCCCTTTCTGCCTCTCTCCCTTCCCCTCTTTCTAGAAATAATAAAATAAAATAAATAAATAAATAAATAAATAAAAACTCTTCTGGAAATATATGTTTCTTCTTCTCAGGTGTATACCTAGGACTAGAAATGCTGAATTATATGGTAATTCTTTTTTTTTTTTTTTTTTAAAGATTTTATTCATTATTTTTCAGAGAGAAGGTCAGGGAGAAAGGAAGAATGGGAGAGAAGCATCAGTGTATGGTTGCCTTTCACCTGCCTCCAGCTAAGGACCTGGCTGGAGACCTGGCTTGCAACCTGGTTATATGTCCTGACTTGGAAATTGAACTGGCAACCTCTGAGTTTGTAGGCCAACACCAATCCACTGAGTCACACCAGCCAGGGCTATATGGTAATTCTATGTTTAACTATTTGAAGAACCGATGAACTATTTTCTTTTTCTTTTTTTTTTTTAAAGATTTAAAAAATTTTTATTATTCTTAGAGAGAGGGGAAGGGAGAGAGGCAGAGAAGGAGAGAAACATCAACGTATCTTGCCTTTCACCTGCTTCCAGCTACGGACCTGGCTGGAGACCTGGCTTGCAACCTCATTATGTTCCTTGGTTGTGAGGGACTATTTTCCAAAGTGGTTGTACCATTTTTCCATTCCTGCCAGCAATGTGGAAATGGAATGAGGATTCTAATTTTTTCACATTCTTGCCAATAGTTATAATCAGGTTGTTGTTTTTTTTTTAAATCATAACATCTTACTCTCTATTTGAAAAATCCCAAACAGATCTTCTACATCTTTGGATGTGGAAAATGAACCAGTTTCCTGATTAAAGAAGCCCACTTACAAAGGGCAAAATCCTGAGCACAGACTTCCCTCATGAGCAAGAAGGAAAGAAGAGGCCAGAGTGGCCTGGATATCTGGGGGGAAATGGGGGTAACCCTATGAAATTGCCTACAGTCAACCATTTTTTGGCTTACAAAAATAGTTCATTCATATGGTTCAATCTTATGTAAAATAATTCCCATAGTGAGTAAGGTGAATGTTTAGAATTTGTAGGTGACATTAGTTAGAAAAGCAGCTGGGATGAGTAGAAAGACCTTGCATTGCCTCCTAAATTTCAACTCTATCCCATAGGTGACAGAGAAATCAATTCACAAAAAACTTTTGACAAATGGCCAATAAATGTATTTTTAAATGTTTAAAGAATTTTAGGTTAAAAAAACTATATATTATTCTCAGTTTAACAAAAAAATAGTAATAATATTCAATATTAATAAGGACTCAGGGAAACAGGCTGCTTGCATATATTTCTGGGTGCTTAAACTGAAAAAATATTTCTGGAAGACATATGAATACCCTTTGACCAAGTATTCTTCTTCTAGGAACTAATTCCAAGGATATCGTCATAGATATTTTTTAAAAAGAAAAGTTTAGCCACCAGAATTTTAAAAAAGATTTTATTTATTTATATATTTAGACAGAAGGGAAGGGAAGAGAAAGAGAGGGAGAGAGAAACACTGATGTGTGAGATACATTGGTTAGTTGCCTCTTGTTCTCCTTATACTGGGGGCCTGGCGGGCAACCCAGGCATGTGCCCTGACCAGGAATTGAACCAGCAACCTTTACAGGCTGGCACTCAATCCCCTGAGCCACCCCAGCCAGGGCCAGGATATTCTTAATGTCCAAAAATATCAACTTAGTTAAGTAAATTATGAATTATCTTTATAAGTAAATATTGTATGTAGTTACTTTAAATATTTAGATGAATATGTAAATATTTAGATAAATATGCTCATGAAATTTTGACATAAGAAAAGATTTAGGTTACAAAACATTACGTGTGTCAGTCAGGGCTCTTAAGAACTATATCAACTGACTAGGTTTGAGTTTCAGAGCCGTCATTTATAGTCGTGTGATCTTGATCAAGTAACCTAACATCTCTGTAACTCAGTTTCAATGCCTATAAAATGACGATAATACCAGCACATGTGTCATAGGGTTGTAATAATTAAACATATAAATACACATAAAGCACTTTGAAATTTGCCTGACACATATCTTAGATAGTAAGCACTGAGTTATTTATACTGTTAGAACTTGTCAGTAAATTAAGTCAACTTTTAAACAAATTTAAGAAGTAAAGATGGGAAGACAAAACTCTGGGCAGAACTACACCCAAAACATTCCACAGAATTGGTCCTGTGAAGTCACTGCCGCAGCTGCCAAGCACTGACCCCATGGTTTGTCCTGCGAAGCCCTGAGATGCTAAACGCTGCACACTGCCAACAGAACAGCTGTCTCTGCTGCCACTGGAAACCGGATGCAGCTGCCATGGCACCTCCCCTGGCCAGAATGGATTCTGCGTCATTCCTGCTAATTTGAGTCGCCAGCTCTTGAATCAAAGTCTAGAGAGGATGCATCTGCTTGGCCGCACCAATTTCCCAGTTCCCAGATGTAAGGAGGTTGAGAACAGAGGCAGTGACCTTTTACCATATAGACAAGGCAGAATCCACTTGGGAAGATAGAGGACTCAACACATTTAGAGAGCAAAGTTAGATACTGGGCAACAAAAGAAAGATGTAAATGATTCCTTTATGGTTTAAAAATACAGATATAATCTAAGTATATATTTACATGCGAAGAAAAAAGGGACTAAAAGACTACATCAAAGTGTTAATGATTAATTGTGAATTGACCATTATGGCTGATTAGAACCTTTCATCTCCTGACTCCGTAAACTTTCCAAATCTTCTATGATACAGAAAAGACCTAGTCTCTTTTAAACCAAGGCTGGGCAATATCAGATCTCTATTTTGAAAGAGAATTGAGCTTTTCTTAGAGATGGCCATGGAATGGGAAGTAGAAGACTAAGCTCAGGTGGCCATTGTTACCCTAGAACAGGCCCTTGCCACTCAAAGAGTGGACCAGCAACATCAGCTTGACTCAGAAGCATATTAGAAATGCAGAACCTCAGGTCATCCCCAATCTTCTGAAGGCAAAGAAGAAGATTAGTTAAGAGATATCCTAGAAATATAACCAGCAAGGCTTGACAACTGATAATATGAAAAAAGTCATGAACCTTGGAAATATGTCCAAACTTGGAAGAAATGAATTACTAAAACAGGATCAAGTTTAAATGAAAATTATAAATTTGGTTTTAAATAGATGAGATTTGAGAGTCTGAAAGATGGCCAAAAGGATATGCTCATCCTGGGAAATGCAGAACTGGGGGCCAATAAAAAATATCAAGATTAGGTTTACAAATTTGAAAGTAATCTAAGAAAAGTAGGTAATAGAAGCCACAAGAGCATGCAAAGCAAGAGAAGAGATGCAAACAAAAATCTTTTAAATAATAACTATATTTTGGAAACAGGAGAGAAGTCAGACAAAGGGTGGCCAATACTAAAATCATCAGAAGATTATCGTGTCAAAGAAAGCAAAGGACAGATGTTTCATTAGTATTCAATTCTTTCCTCCTTTAATGCCAACCTAGTAGTGGTGTACACAATTATATTCACATTAAACAGGAGAGTGATGAATTAATGGAGAGCTTAATTCTCAAGACATAGAATGACCAAAACATTTGGGGTGGTGGTGGAAGAGGAGAACACTAATACCATGAATGTGATAGTAATGGGTCACATCACTAGAAGATATCCAAAGCATTTTGGCTTTTTAAAAAATTGTGATGAAAATTTTGCAATTTTTACGGTATTGCAAATCAAATAAGACCATGACTTATCCTTGTTTTATTCATTTTTCACTTTATTAATTCACTCAGCAAATGTTTATTGAGCACTTACCATGCTCCAGGCAGGCATTCTTCTGGATGTTGAGCATACAGCCCATAACAAATAGACAAAACTCTTTGCCCTTCTGGGGCTCACATTCTGGAGAGGCAGACAGGTCATAAACAAAAGAGATAAGTAAACATATTGTATGTTAGATGGTGATAAGTAATATGGAAGGAAGGGATTTAGGGGTGGTTTCAGAGCAGTCATTTTAAAAGAAGTGGCAGAGAAATTGCTACTGGGATGATGAATAGACCTGAGGGAGGTGAGGAATTTTCATGCTAATATCTGAGGGAAGCGCATTCCAGGACAAGGTTTTAGTGAACCTGGTCAAAGAGGCTGTGTGACTAGACTGAGGGAATGAGGGAGTGAGCAGGAAAAGAGGACTTAGGAGTAAAGGACAGTGGAAGTTTTTGAGCATATAAGTGACATGTTCTGCCTTGGGTTTTCGCAGAAGCATTCCAGCTGCTCTTTCAAGAACAGGTAGATGATAGTAGGAAGACCAGATAAGTGGCTATTGTTACCTAGGCAAGAATAATGGTGATTTGAACCAGTTACTTTTGATAGTTTTATCTCTTTTCAGATAGCTACCTTTTTTGGTTTTCTTCTGGTATATCATACGAGAATGAGATATCATAGGAAGGGGCAGAGATTGTGTGTATAGCAGGGAAAGGAACACAGAACTCTAAACTCTTCTAGTTATATAAATGTATGTATTTTCACATTTATCTTTAGCTACACAGAACAAAATGTATAAGCAATTTAATTTAAACATTTAATATGTTTCAATAATTAAATCTAAGTTATCACAGCTTCAAGAAAATGTTTGTTTGTTTTTTAATGTACTAAAAATCATTATCATTACTGTGTCAATAAGTTTATATTTAGGCCCAGGTAACAATAAAAGAAACTGATAATTTATTTTAAAGACATGAACAATATTTTTGAAATGGAGAGTTACTAAACAACGACTAGTTCGGAAAGGTACTATTTTAAACCATCTACTCTTGCAATTCTATAATTAAAACAAAAAATGAAAGTGAAATTTGGATAGTACACTTAGAGATCTGAGTCACATCAGGACATGTAATTTGCTTTTTCTATGGATCTGAGACCAAAGGCTTGCTCCATTTACTTGCTAAAGGTTAAAAGGATAAACTGATCATTTCCTATTTTAAAATACAAAGGCAACTGTCAGGTTAAATACTGATTCAGAAAGAAGAGTTGTTAACATTGTATAAATATCACACTGGATCAGCTATTTTTAATCAATGTGCCTTAAGAATTTTTAAAAATTTTTATAAAGAGATTTTATTTAGTATTATTTTTAGAGAGAGGGGAAGGGAAAGAGGCAGAGAGGGAGAAAAACATCAATGTATGGTTGCCTTTCACCTGCCTCCAGCTAGGGACTTGGCTGGAGACCTGGCTTGCTACCTAGTTATGTGCCCTGGCTGGGAATTGAACCAGCAACCTTTGGGTTTGCAGGCTGGCACCTATCCACTGTGCCACCAGCCAGGGGTTCATAAGAATTTTTAAAATATGTAATACCTGACTATTTAGTCATAGGCACTGACCTATTTTCCATTAGATTGTCAAATTAAAACATGATAATAACCAACACAACAATAGCCATCCAGTGTGAATGAATCAAAATTATACCTATTTTTTGTCAAAGCAGCAAAAAATATATTTTTTGGTGTTCTGCAGGATTCTAGTAATTTAGTTTATGTGTCCCATGAGATGAAAAAAGGTTGAAAATCACTGACCTTGATCTGTAGAGAGGTTTATTGTTTATAAAGCACTCTTGCTACCATTATCTCATTTGAGCTTCACAATAGACCTATTAATATCACTGTTATTAATTTACAGATGAAGAAACCCAGACTCAGAGAGATTAAGGGAATTATCCAAGGCCGACCCAATTAATTAGCAAGTACCAGAACTAGGAACAGAGTCCTCAGTTCCCAGTCCACTACTGCCCTTTATACTATACCAACCTGTGTTCTTTTCCAGATGCAGAACTGGGGGGAAATTTTCTGTGCAGGAACAATCAGGTCAGCAAGAACAGAAGATGGAAAGCTGTACCTATGGAGAGGTACTAGTTTGAGAATAATAGTCTTATGGTAAATTCTGTCAACCCCATCTAATGTTAGAAAGACCAAGGAATAAAGGTTTGTTAAGCCAAACCCTGGCTTTTTAATTATGCAGGCGCAGGATTGCAATTTTGGCAAACCTTAAGACTTTTTGCACTACTTCCTTTCATGGTTTGTCTGATCTCCTGGCCTGCTCTTCAGCACCTCCACCAGAGGGCAGGCAGGGCAGGAAGACAGCATCGAAACCTGTTTGATCAAAAAGTTAGTTGGAAGAACAAAGCTTAAAATAAGCTTTTTAGAATCTTTCTAAATTTCAGTTATTAATGAAACTTTGTCACCATTCTCCATATAGATCTAGAATAAACAATGTAGCAAAATAATTTCATAAGTAGAGAATAACATTTCATTATATCCCTTTATATTTCCATTCTGTTTTTTCCAAACAATAAATATAAATATAAATCTTTAAATATGTAACACTTAAGAACTGTGGAGAAATATATGGGCAATGAGCAAGAACAAGAAGTTCACAAGTCAGGAACTTCAACTAGCAGTGAACATGAAAAAATATTCCACTTCACAGGCAATTAAAGAAATAAACATTTAAAATAAAAATCCACCACCTTTCATCTGTTAAATTCATGAATATGAAACTTGAGAGTTATTGATAAGGCTATAGTAAAACTGGCACTTTAATATACTTTTAGTGCCATCTTTCTGGAGAGAAATCTAACCATACAGAGAGATTAATCTTGACAGAAAAAAATCAGTAATTTCCTACTACCCAAGTTGGAGATAAGATCTCATTCTTTTCCTTCAAGTCAAGCGAGCCCTTACATGAAGAATACAGACTCATGACATGATAGATGATAGAAGCAGCAGCAAGGTTTATGCCACCTCTAGCTCTGCAGACTTTGCAGGGTGTAGATGAGGGTTCTCACTCAGGAAAGAGTACGAGTTACAGCACATATCACTCCAGTGAAGATGCAGGAACACACAGACAGTTAATCAAACAGAGGACTGAGAGCATCTGGATGCCTGTGAGTCTCCAGGATCACGGGTCTGGCCTCATACCTGCAGAAGAGGAGAGTGGTTTTCTGCAGGTTCCAGCAAGTATACCACGTCACACTAACCTGCATCCTATCATTCCAGGTTGTTCCCACGAGCCAGAGAGCCAAAGGATTCTGACATTTATGGGACTATGCAGATATAGTCATGGATATTGTCAACAATGGCCAGGCATGAATGGACTGGACCACCCATGCACCTTCAAATTACAATGCTATAAGCCAGTCACAGTCTTACAGGTCAAATACAACATTTGCCCCTAAATTCAAACCACTGCTCTGTAACAGAGTTGCTCAATCTTGCTTGTAACTAAACACCTACTAGATTCAGCTAATTTGAGAGACAGTCTGATGGTGAAAAGGAGAAAGTCTCATTATAATAGGAATTTACTTGGAAGGCCTAGACCCCAGAAAGAAAGAGATTTTCTTAAATGCTCCTAACCTTTATAATTTAAATAGGGAGAAATAGGAAACAATTTAAGTGTCCAATCAAGAGTGTAGTATGCACCCATTAACTATTTTTAAAAAATGGAAAAATGCTTATCCTAGAATAAGAAGTTAAGATACAGAATACAGAGTTTCCAGTTTCGGATAAGCTGACTCTATCCTGTCTTTCCCACTATATGCAGATATAAAATGGACAGAAAGCATGACTACTCTAAAATGAAATCGCAGCAGGCAGATTAGAAAAGAAGATGAGAATCTGAAGTCCTGCTGAACCAGCAGGGAGTTTCCAACTTTCTTTTCCTCCCGGAGTCTGCCGGCGGGAATCAGGACAGCCTGAAACTAGAAGTGGAAACGGGTCCCGGACAGGATGCACTCCAGAGGAAGGCTTGAGTTACGGCCCAAGGAGCAAGAAAGAGGACCCTAATGCTCAGAGAAAAACAGAAGAAATCACCTAGTTGTATTATTTTATCTTTCTTTCTTTTCTTCTTTCTTTCCTGTTCCAGTCTCCAGTGACCCAGCAGTGCATCTGTGGTGACAGCTGCTACAGCACCAGGAGCAAGGGCCTAAATGCTGAGGAAGGAAATATTTATTAAGAAAATAAGCCAGTTTGGGGTTTAGGGAAGGGAATCATGGTATTGGAATGGGAATAGTGAACATGATACTGGGAAACTGCCCCTAAGAGATAACGTTTGGATCTGCCACAGGTAGCTGAAAATGTCAGCAGAACACAGAGGAGAGATCTGGGCTATAATTTTAAGTTTGTGAATCATCTGCATTTGGAAGTCATTTAAAACTAATTATTCTGGCTGTTTTCTCCTTATTACAGAGGAACAGCTAATTACTGAGATTTTCTTGCTGCCTTCTTTCATATCTGCTCCACTGAAGAAGTGAAAGATAAGACTAATTATTACAATTCTAAAGATGGAGTCTATCTAACCAATGAAGAAAGTCAACAGGATTTTATTTGGTCCCAGTGGTCTTTAGACTCTGCTTGCATGAACCCTGAAATAATTTTGAAAATTACATAAAATAAAAAATAATTTTATATACTCTCACACATTTTAAAATTTGCATCTAAGCATTTTGGTATGTTTAAATAGTGGCAAAAATATGATTTCTGGTGTATTATTGTTATTGACATGTTTAAAATTAAACTATTATATCACTCAAGGATTGTATTATATACAATCAAAGAACGTAAATATCATAGAAGTTTGATTCCCACTGTCATCCATTTAAAATATATATGGGCAAATTCTTTTTTAATTGGCTGAAATTTCTCATCACTTCTCTTTCTCCTTGAATTCATATTTTAATTCCATGTTCCCCCAAGATTTTATACTAATATGGCAGATTTTGATGCTTGAAAATCTTTAATTACTCTATCATAATTCTTTGCAATAAAAATATGCATAAAATTGAAATATTCTCTAGTTCTATAATGCTATTATTTTTTCCTCTGTATTTTAGTTACCACCACAGTTATTAAATAAAAAACTAATCAAACAGCAAAATTGATACATTTAAATAAATGTTAGGTATATAAAGTAAAAATTTTATTGTCAATGTATCTTTTAATGAGATAATGGGGCCTCTTTTAAATTAGTTTATAGATCTATTGATTAATATTACTTATTAATTAGACATAGATTTTATTCTTTTTTTTTTAATATAAGCTCTGAACAAACTTATTCGTATAGATCAGAAGATGGGGCTGAAAATACTATTCTACAAAATTATTTAAATCCTAGGGATTTTTATTTTTTACCTCAACTTAGTAGACATGATAATTTCTGCTCTGGGGACTGACTGAGCACTGCAAGTGCCATTATTTCTGAAGGCTTCAACTTGTAAAACACATGTAGAGGAAAAACAGAAGGCATTGAAAGAAGTAAAATCTGTGCACAGCCTAAATAAATAAATAAATATATCTAATATTTAAGATGGAAAACTCCAAAATGAGTAAGTTGTAGATCCAGTAGCTTAAAATAAAGTTGAGTTATATTATGGGAATGGGGAGGATCTGACTTAAAAACCAAATTCATTTTTTACTATGGGTTTGGCACTGTCTCTAGGACAATTTTCATAAAAGTGAGTTCTGCAATACACCATTTCTGTGATAGATTTCACAAAAATAGCATTCCAGAGTAAAATAAGGATTAAAGAAAAAAAATTTGCTTAATTTTGCTACAATATATCTAAAACACTATCATTTAACATGTAATAATCATGTAAGCTATTGGCATATTTTAAATTTTTTGTATTAATGCTTCAAAACCCAGTCTGTACTTTAAATATGTATGGGTATAAATGTATTTTTGCATGAGTTTGGTAATATTGCAATTCATATTACTTAAAGAGTAATTCTTTAAACAAATTAACGTAGGCATTTTGGAATAATGAAAAGAAAACTTTGTATTAATATGATTTGAGAAGGTGACAGAAGGCAGTAATTAGTGAATTGTCTGGATGTGAAAGGAAAAAAAAGTACACATAGGTGGTTACAGAATAGAAGGGGATGTTAAGAAGAACAAAGGAAATAGAGAAGCCAATGAACTTACATCATGACTCATGGAGTTGAACTCCTCATAGAGTAAATGGGGTACTGGGTAGAGCAGGGTAAAGGGGGAAAAATTGGGCCAACTGTAATAGTAAAATAAATACAATATATTAAACAAAACAAAAAAATTAATGAGTCACCAACTGACCACTCAATTAATTCCTCCTTTAACTTTGTTGAGAGTAGGAAACTGATAACCTTCTGAGTTTTAAAAGGATTATTATAATTATTTCCCCTCTCATTGTCTACATCATTTTTTTCTATTGCACATGATTTATTTTTTAATTATACTCTATTGATTATGCTATTACAGTTGTCCCAATTTCCCCCCCCCCTTTTCCCCTCTATCTAGCATCCCCCCTCCCTCAGGCAATACCCCCATAACTGTTCATGTCCATGGGTCATGCGTGTAAGTTCTTTGGCTACTCCATTTCCTATATTGTACTTTTTATCTCCATGGCTATTCTGTAATTACCTATTTGTAAAATGCCAAAGGTTAAAGATAGAGAATCTTAAAAGCAGCAAGAGAAAAACAGAGAATTATCTACAAAGGAGATCCCAGAAGACTGTCAGCCGATTTCTCAAAAGAAACTTTGCAGGCTACAAGGGATTGGCAAGGAATATTCAGTCATGAAAAGTAGGGACCTACAGCCAAGATTGCTCCACCCAGCAAAGATATCATTTAGAATCAAAAGTCAGATAAAGAGATTCCCAGACAAGAAAAAACTAAAGGCAATAAATGCATATCAAAAATGAAGCTAAAAAACAAACTAAGCAAACAATAAGAACAGAGACAGAGTCATGGATATGGAGAGCATCTTGATGGTTGCCAGATGGAAGGGAGCTGTGGGGGAAAGGGTGAAGAGGTGAGGGGATTACACCATTAATTTGAATTATCTTCTTGTCTGGCACTTCAGAGGTTCTTCCATCCCAGTGTAATGTGCTGTTGAAACATCTGAGAGGGAGGGAGGCCTTTCTTTCATGATATAGGAGGGGTAGGGGAAGGAATTATGTTAGGGGAGGTGAGAAAGAATATTTTCAGGTCAGTTTGAAGGAGAATGAAGGGAGTTGAAGATCCAAAAGCTAAATCTATCTTTAGACACACTTCCCCTTAATAATTTTTGTGCACCCTTAGTTGATTTATACTGACTAGCCTTTTTTTTTCTCTCATTATGCCCAAGGGAGGTTGGGGGGAGAGGAAAGAAAAGTACCTGGGAGTACTTTTTTTTTTTTCCACGTCAGACGGGTAATGTGCCAAAAGCGTAACAAGATTGGAGGGAGGCACACATCACACAAGAGCAGGAACACCCAATCATCACACTTATGAACTACAAAAGGATCCTGAGAGTACTTTTTGAAGGATAAGAAAAATTCTTCAGGGAAGGGGTTTGGGGATGGGAGAAGGAAGGAGTGGTAGGTATCCATGGGGGTGGGGGGTAGATAAGAAACTATTCCTACCTTCCAACCTCAGAAAGCGGTAGAACCTTGAGGTAAGTCCTCTGTTTCCTGAATTACCATTCCTGGGATTGCATTTCATTCATTCCTTCATTCAACAAGCATTTCTAAGGCACTTTTAATGTCAGCCTTGGTGCTAGGCCCCAGGGATACAAAGACCTTTACACATCTTATTTTTAAGAAACTTACACCAGCTGATCAGGACTTAGGTTCTTCACTGAGGTGTTCCAGCCCAGCAAGCCACCCTCCTTACTTCCCACAAATACTTCTCTCTGTCCTGGATTTCTCTTCACACCCCTGTTCCCTATTCTACCAACAGCAAAAGCTATGTTCATCTTACTTCCTCCAGATGTTATGCTAAGCTTTCTAATGAAGAGTGGGGCATGTCATAGTGGGTGCTGCCAATGGAGTCAAATGGATTATAGGGATGCCCAAGATAGCTCCTCAATAATTCGGGGGGAGAGGACCGAGACCTTAGCATTAGGAGGCCACAGTTCAGACACCTCTGGATAACAGGAAGTATCTTTCAGTGTGATGTACAAATATTATTGCATTTTTATGGGTGCTCTAGTGTTAAATGTGTTGGGAAGCACTGGAAACTAATTCATTGAAATATGAACCAACAAGTCTGAGCAGGAGTCCAAATGTGTTGCCTGGAATCTACATCTGTCCTGAAGATATCTTTGGTTTAGCAGATAGTGTAAGCGCTATAACAACTTGTCATGAGAAGCCAGATATCGAGATTTTTACTTAAAATTTTTAAATGTTGCAAATAAATTATTTTTAAATCATCAACGTTATCTGCTAAACCAAAGTTATCTTTAGGACAGAAACAGCAGGCCCTCAAGACAAGGTATGCCTTTCTGCTTTATCTGTCTTTTTCTTTCATCTACTGTACTTGCCTGACCTCCCCATTTCCATCATTACTTGAGTTTCTCTCTAGTGCAGTCATGTTATCCTCACACTTATTAGGTAGACACAAACACACATGCAACCACTGCCCTCTCAGTAACAAGAGCCTCAAAAGCAAATCTTTGAAATGTAATTTAATTATTTTTATTCTAAAAACAATACATATGTATTATAGAATTTAGTAAATGAAAAAATTAAACTTTATTAAATCACCAGTAATCTTGCTACTGAAATAATCAGTGTTAATAGTTTTGTACTTTAAAGTCATTATTTTCCTTTGTGTTTAAAACTACAGAATTTGGCAATTATGATTTCCTATGAACAAAAATCATCTACTTTTAACTTTATTATTCAATCCAATGTTATATACATAAAATCAGTATTTTATTTAATTTTATTTATCTTTACGATTTTATTTATTATTTTTAGAGAAAGGGGAAAGGAGAGAGGCAGAGAGGGAGAGAGACATCAATGTATGGTTGCCTTTCACCTACCTCCAGCTATGGACCTAGCTGGAGACCTGGCTTGCAACCTGGTTATGTGCCCTGGCTGGGAATGGAACCAGCCAGGGTTTGTAGGCTGGCGCCTTATCCACTGTGCCACTAGCCAGGGCCTAAAACCAATATTTTAATGTGTAGAACTCATTATAAGCATTAACCTTGTTTGACATTTTTGAGATTGATTTGAGGCTCTCAGAGGGCATGTCAAATGAATGGAGCTTAGACAATAAAATAGATCTCTTGGTTCTGGTAGAGAGCAGTATGCTATTACTCTTGTTTTCAATGTCTCAGATGTCTACAATAGCCAATTTTAGGTAATTTTCAGGTGGGCCTGTAATTTACAGGTGTGGCCTATATTGCACCCTATTGTTTGTTCATGTGTGTATTACAAAAACACTGGGAATATAGCTGGTTGGAAAATGAGAGTAAGGACCTAACACCCCTTCTCTCCACCCCTCTAACACCCAGGGATGGCATCAGCCCCTAGATTCAAGAAGAAACAGACGACCAAATTGACCGCGATTAAGTTTCTGTCACCTCTCATTCTTGCCTTTCTACTGAGGCTTATATAAAAAATTAAGTTCACAGGATAACAAGCATATAGAAAAATAAGAAATATTTCCTAGATGCCCAAATTTAGGGAGCTTCATCCTTGCTTTGCCTATTGTTCCTCTCTACAACAGTGGACTATTTTGGAACTTCCATTTTTCACAGGATTGCATTGTGAACATTTAAGTGGAATTTTTAATAACTTTACAGAAGTGTTTGAAGAAGTATAAACAGTAGTTATCTTTTCTGTTTTAACTGAAATTGAAATGTTACAGAGATTTTAAGATGCTAGTGATAACTATGACTTGAGAGAAGGGAAATTATGAATTTTTGAAATTATGGGTTGGGGGAAGGTTGCCTTTTCTTTCCAAGTAAAATAAAAGTGTATCAGAAAAGGTGGTTGTTGTTTTAATGTGGTTGTTTTTAGTCAAGTAGAAAATCATGTTTACTGTGAATTTTTGTACTCTTAAAGGCTTTAAAAGCCTTTCACTTTTAGGTTATAGCAGCTTCAACAGCATTAAAAACAATTTGAACCCAAAACTTTCATAATTAATTCCATTTTAAAGTTGCTCCATGCTGAACTTTTCTTTCCTGGATTATGTACACATTGATTAGTTATACATTAACAGAATACCCACTCTGCCAGTCATCATGCTAATTGCTGAAAGCAGAGGATGACCAAGACAGTCTTTTCCCTTCAGGAAATCTCAAAGTAGAGAGACACGAACAAGTGCAATGACGAAGCACAATTTAGAATAGAGTGAAATATGCTGTGAGGTGTGTATGGGTATTAACTGGTATAAAACCAAACTGGAAGAGTGATTAAAAATGAAGAAAGGAGATGGTGGCTGTCTTAAAGGATGAATGAGAGTTTCCTACAAGTGAGAAAAGCCATTTCAAGTAAGAGGAATAGGATGTGCAGAGAAGGTGCTGAAGAAGCAATGTGAATTCAGAGAACTAAAACTTAGTTCATAACCAAGAAGTGAAGTTGGAAAGAGAAAGTGCTGACAGACAAGGCTGAACACAAGGGCAAATGTCAGAACATAAGGAATCTTATTAAGTCCTGCTAAGACTTTGAATTTGATTCTCGAGATAATGGGAATGCATTGAAGGCTTTTAAAAAGAAGACGGCCATGATGAGATTTGTATTGTAAAAGGTCAACATGTTGGCAAAGAATGAATGTTGGAAATAGGGCAAGCAGCTGGGAGCTGGTAGAGTCCACCAGGTAAGAAATGATAATGGTGTCAGCTTAGGTAGTGACAGAGAAAGACAATGCAACTAGAGATATTTAAGATATAGTAAGTAAGACCAGAAATTTCCTGAATGTAAGAAAGGAAGGACTTCCGGGTCATGATCATTATAAGTGCTTATAAAAATGTTTAATTAGCATAAAATTTGTATTAAAACAAATAGTACTCATTCTTATTTTCAAGCCCTAAAATTTTACATTGAAATCTTTTCACTCTCTTGAGGGAAAAAGATGCTGATGGTCTTATCTCTATCAAGTACATCTTTTTCCGAATCATAAAACCACCATTTGCTGAGAAGGTGACAAAAAAATGGGGATGTGGTTCTTTAGAATTGCAGCAATTTCACATCTCTGTCACCACAATCTACTACACCTGTTTATACACCCACCTTCCGTCATTATTAATAGTCCTTCACTTTCTCAATTTTTCCATTCACACCTAACTTTTAAAAAATAGGCTGACCACCAAATTGGGTGAGTTACTTTTAAGATTATTCTTATTGTTAGTGGAGTTTTGGTTCTCAAATTGTTTTAAATAATGAGAATTATCCTAAATGTCCAGAAATGTAGTTAATTCCACCAATCTTCTTAAATATATCAGAAGAAGGCAAAGGAATTATAATGCAATGTGAATTTATTATTTTTTTGAATTTATTTTTAAGTATATTTTATCAATTATGCTATTACAGCTGTCCCAAGGTTTTCCTGTTGCCCACCTCCACCCAGTACATCCCTTCTCTCCTGCAATTCCTCACTTATTTCATGTCCATGGTTCGTGCATATAAATTCTTTGGCTTCTCCTTTTCCTTTACTATTCTTAACATCCCCCTATCCATTTTGTTCCTACCCATTATGCTTCTTAATTCCTGTATTTTTCCCCATTTCCCTCCTTCCTCCTTCCCACTGCTAACCCTCCATTTGATCTCCATATCAATGATTCTGTTCCCGTTCTAGTTGTTTGCTTAGTTTTTGTTTTTTAGAATCAGTTGTTGATAGTTGTGAGTTTGTTGTTCATTTTACTGTTCATAGTTTTGATCCTCTTTTTCTTATATAAGTCCCTTTAACATTTCATGTAATAAGGGTTTGGTGATGATGAACTCCTTTAGCTTTATCTTGTCTGGGAAGCACTTTACCTGCCTTTCCATTAAGTGCCACTGGTTATTTTAATATGGCACTTAATGGTAGAATTAAGAAATTATGGGGAAGATAGTTTGGGAAATTCCAGATATCACTAACATTCCTTAAGTGACTGAGAATGTCCAAGACAGAAATTTGGGCCTTGGTTCGTGGATTCTTGTGACTTGAATTTGCAGAAGAAACCATGGAGATTATCTTGCTCAAATCTCTATTGAACAAATGAAGACCAGAGAATTGTGTGAAATAATCAACAAGACAAAAATAGTAACAGCCTTAGAATCTAGACCAGAGTTCTTCCTGAGCACCCCTGCCTGCCTTTTCCATGATCTTATCAGCAATTTAGTTGAACCAGAGAAATTTCATGAAGTTAATACCCATTAAATTACACTGTACTTTATATAAGTTCTGATTTTCATATTTCTATTTGGTATTCTTAAAGGAAAATATGCTCAAATATTACATTTGTTAAATGTGAACTAGAAGGGGCTGGAGGTTGTATGAATACGAAACCTGAATTAACCAAAAGAATGATTTTTTTTTCTAAATTTAGAAAAAAATTATTTTGGAGTAAACACAACAGTGAGACCAAGCTGACCATATCTTGCTTAGTGATTACAGACTCTGTTTCACTAAGTGGCTATGGACAACAGGTAATCAGCATATATTACCTGTCCCATCTCACCCTGCATCAGTGGGGTTTAAAGCAAGGCCACTTTCTATGTAATTTATGATTTTCTGAAGTTATAATCATGATGTTACTATAATTTGTGAAACAGCTCCAGCAAAGAGAAAGTGTAGTCTTGGCAGGAAACTGCATCAGAAGCCCTCAGTGAAGCCCAAAACAGGAACATTCTCTGTCTCTCGTTCCTTGTCTCCTCATACCATCCATCACGAACCATAAAAAGAAATGGGAAGATAGTCATGCTAAGGATATAACATATAAGAGCCCTTGGATTTACTGTGAACTTTGATCTTCATATGCAATATTTATTGCAGTTACTTGACTTCTGGCCATTAATTTTTTTTTTTTTTTTTTTTTAATTTGTGTTGAAAGTGCTTTCAATTAAGGAACACTTAACTGCTCAGCGGCATTTATTTCCATACAGGCTGGGTGGGGCCCTGTGCCAAAGGAAGTTCAAAGCAATAAAACAATTACTCAAGCCTTTGCTGCTGAGCCATTATTATTCAAGAATCAGCCTATTCATTAAAGAATTAACTTTCTGAATCCTAGTCAGTACTGATAACTCTTTTCATAAAGTGATGGCTACTCATAGTTAATAGGGAAGGAAACTGACATTTGAGAACCACAATGTGTTTTACATGTTTCCACATTCTCACAACAGCCCTGTAAGAAATGTATTACCACATTTCACAAATGAAGGAACAAATTCTGAGAAATGAAGAGAGTTGCTCAAGGTCACACAGCCAGAAGACTGGTCTGTCTAATCTCAAAGTTCAAGTCCATTTCACCATGCTCTCTTTGCTCTTTCCCCAACTTAAGAAAAGGTGGAGGATCTCAAAATCTCCATTCAGAGTAAAAATATATTGTAAAATTCAATGTCTTTTGGATATGAAGTGAGTTGGTCTTGCTCTGATGCCAGATTATGCCTCCGTACATTTTTTTTTCTGCAAAATATGATGGCTATCATTCACTTCAAAGAGCCCAGAAAGTATCTCTGTGATTAACTAACTCTAGGGTCGGTGTTTAAGAAAAGCAATTTGATGGGGACTGTAGGAACACTTGCTTCACGACTATCAAACCAGATCTAAACCCAGCTCCAAGACGAGATTGTCAGATGCCAAAAGAAGTGATGACAGGGGTCAAGGCAGATGTTATGATAAATTATCAATGAGGCTGCAGGCCAGAGAAGAGTCATAAAGTGTAACGCATACAGTGAAGTATAATTTCAAGTCATCTAACATTGCTGCCTGAAAGAGCTGCAGAGACAAGACAGCTGAGCTTCAGCAGGATCTCATTTTGACACAGTAGTTTCATTCCTCTCCAGCTAAGCATTTGGGCCGACTTTCCCATGCAATGGGATCATGTAAAATGGAACATTAGGTCATAGTCACTTTCCACTTTACCAGAACTAGTCAAGTGTGTCCTACATTTAAAATAAGAGGAAGAATTTTTGGACCTCATAAAAGGTCACAGGACAACCTAAGATCAATCAGAATGTCAGTATCTTGTTTTCACTTACCCTATATAGGCATGGAAATTGTCTCCAGCATTGTATAAGCTACATTTGTATATTATTCATCTTGAAAAAGTAGCAGTCGTATTTTCATCATATTTACAAAGCTGAATTTTAAAGACCTGCCTAACTGTGATGATTCACACACATTAGGGTACATTTTATCAATGTGAATTATCTCCCAAATATGCCAATCACAAAATGCAATGGTGTATTGAAGGAGCCAAAGAATAAATGTGTTAAAAGATAAATATGTAAAAACAAAACTTTTTTTCAACCCAAACTCAAAAGACATGCAAACTGCATTTTAAAATGTAAAAAAAAAGTTCACCATCTGATATGCTGATAGACAAAGTTGTGCAAAATAAAACTTCAACAAGTTTACTTTTTGCCTCTAATATTTTATTTATTTATTTATTTATTTATTTATTCTTTTTGGTGGTGGTGGTGGCCGCCTCTAATATTTAAAAATTACAATATTCAATGCAGTAAAGGGTTCAGTGAAATGGCCTTTCCATACTAATGATAAAAATATAAATTGCTTTGAACTCTCTGTAATTTACCACTATATTTTAAAAGCCTTAAAATATTCATTACCCTCTGAAAGTACAGTGGTATCAAAAACTTAGGGGGTAGGACCAAGCACTCCCTTTTAACAAGCTGCCCAAGGGATTCTGATGCATATTTAAGTTTGAGAACCACAGCCCTAGGGACTCTCACCTACTCCAAGGCTTAATGGCCATTTCTAGGCAGATGAGTCATAAATCTACATCTGTAACCAAGATATCTTTCCCAAATTTCAGACCCATGCAACCAACTATCCACTTAGCATTTTCTTTTTGATATTGCATAGATACTTCAAAAGAGACATGTTTAACATTTGGTTCAGATATTTCTCCTAAAAATATTCTTTTTCCAGTGATCCCAATCTTCATAAATGGCACTATCATTTCTATTCATCCTCAACTCCCCAGCCCTGTTTCACCTCATCCTTATAGCCAATCAAGCCCTATTTCTTAAAGATATAAGATGTTGCTACAGACTAAATTGTGTCCCGAAAATGTGTATGTTGAAGCACTAACCCCCATTATGACTGCATCTGGAAATAGGGGCTTCAGGGGGCAATTAAAATGAAATGCAGTCATAGGGTTGGGGCCTTAAACTTAACTTTATGAGGACTGTGACCTTTTAAGAAGAGGAAGAGAGAGAAAGACTTCTATTGCCATGTGACGTGGCCATCTGCAAGTGAAGAAGAGAGTTCTCCCCAGTAACCCACCCTGGTAAACATTGATCTTGAGACTTACAGCTTCTACAACTGTAAGAAAATAAATTTCTGCTTTTTAAACCACACAGCCTTTGTTACGTAATTTATTATGGCAGCCCGAGCAGACTAAGACAGACATCTATAAATTGTACAGTTTGTTTTATCTCCACTGGTACCATCTGTGTACAGACTACCATTATCTCTTGCCTAGATTAGTGCAATATCTTCCTAGCAGTTTTACCTCTAAATTAGTCTCGCCTCCTTCAAGCCATTCTTTATACCCAGCTAGAAGGATAATGTCATCAGGTTTCTACCTAAAATCCTTCAGTAGCTTCCAATTACTTTTTAAATATGGCCCAAATATCTAACATATGTATATATGCATATATACATATATATATATATATATATATCAGAATGATATAAGAAATGTTGGGAGGTATAGGTAGATATGCACATCTTCTTCCACAGCTGAGAGGAAATATAACTACCTCAAAACTAGAGACAATCAGAAATTCCAGAAAATTGGGCTACATGGAATGCCAACAAAGATATAAAGAAGAAATACCCATTCAGAAAGGTGTGACATCTCTACCTAAAATACAGAGGCAAACACAGGAGCCTTTAAAGTTGAGGGTATAGAGAAGTATGACCTGAAAAAGGAAACATATCAACGTTCCAGTGGGAGAACTAAGCGATAAGACCAACTTAATAGATGAGGAGACAGCCAACCTAACAAATGTAGAGCTCAAAATGCTGGTGATAAAAATGCACACACACTTGACAGACATGCTTGAACATGGCAAACACAGAAGAGAAGAAGTGAAAATTATGCTAAGTGAAATGAAGGAAAATCCACACAAATCAAATGGGGAAGGGAAGGAAACTGGGGTTCAGGTCAACAATTTGGAACATAATTAAGAAATAAACAGTCAACCAGTACAGAATAAGGAAACAAGGATTGAAAATAATGAGGAGAGGCTTAGGAACCTTTAGGATGACTTTAAACATGCCAACATCCAGATCCTAGGGGTGCTAGAAGGAGAAGATGAAGAGCAAGAAATTGAAAGTGTGTTTGAAAAAATAATGAAGGAAAACTCCCTAAATTTGGTGATGGAAATTGATATACAAGTCCAGGAAGCACAGAGTGTCCAAAACAAGCTAGATAGATGAAGGACCACACCAAGACACATCATAATTAAAATGTCAAAGGTTAAAAAGAGAATCTTAAAAGCAGCAAAAGAAGAGAGTTACCTACAAAGGGGTTCCTATAAAGCTATCAGCTGATTTCTCAAAAGCAACTTTTCAGGGAAGAAGGGACTGACAAGAAGTATTCAAAGTGATGAAAAGCAACAACCTACAACCAAGAATACTCTAGCCAGCAAAGCTATCATTTAGAATCGAAGGGCAGATAAAGTGCTTCCCAGACAAGGTAAAGTTAAAGGAGTTCATCATCACCAAGCCATTATTATATGGAATGTTAAAGGGACTTATTTAAGAAAAAGGAGGACAAAACTATGAACATTAAAATGACAACAAACTCACAACTATCACCAACAGAATCTAAAAAAGTAAAAAAAACAAACTAAACAAACAACTAGAATAGGATCAGAATCATAGATATGGAGATCATTGGAAGGGTTATTAGCTACTTGAGGGAAGGGGGAAATGGGGAAATGATTCAGGGATTAGGAAACATAATTGTTGGGCACACGATAGACAGGGGGAAGTTAAGAATAATATAAGAGAGAATAGGGGTCCTGTGTAGGGGAGAGCAAAGGGAAAAGAAATTGAAACAACTGTAACAACTCAATCAATAAAATATACTTAAAAAAAAAGAAATGTTAACTGATGGACTCCAACCCCACCTCAATACACACTGAACCCTTGTCACTCCTCTAGATACTTGCTGCCCTCAGTGGGTACACTGTCTCACCAGCACCTTCCTGGTCAGCCTGTTCTTTCAGTGTCACTTTTTGGCCATTCTAGAAAATATCTGGCTGCTCCCTACAGCTCACTGGGGATCACCTTTACCAGTGAGACTGTGTCCAGGTGCTTCTCTCAGGCCCCTTCTGCAGGCCCTGTACAATACTCTCACTCAGCAAGCATATGGCCCCAATTTTGCTAATTCCCAGCCTGTCATTTTTTGGTTTAGACTTAACAGCCCCAAATTTGAAGTTTCTGTTAATGATTTTCTTTGTGACATCCTTTCCACCTCTTGAGAGAATACCTCTTGGTTTATAGGTCAAATGGTGGAGGGCTGAAGGTTAATCCAATACTGGCAGTAAAACATAGTTCACCAGTTTCTCCAGCTTCACTGGGTAAAAGCCATGCTAACTTTAGTTTCTCAAATAAGCCATGCCCTCTCCCACACTGGGTCTTTGCACACTGTGGCCCATCTACCTGGCATACTTTTCTTTGCCCTTCCTTTCATACATCAATTTAAATATCATTGCCTTAGGAAAAACCTCTTTGACCACTTTAATACAAAGTTAGGCCTCCTGTCATACATTCCTAGAATGCTTAAAATTTCTTTCAATTTGTACTTTTTTTTTTTTTTAAGATTTTATTTCATCATTTCTAGAAAGAGGGGAAGGGAGAGAGGCAGAGAGGGAGACAGACATCAATATATGGTTGTTTTTCACCTGCCTCCAGCCACAGATCTGACTGGAGACCTGGTTTGCAACCGTGTTATGTACCCTGGCTGGGGAATCGAACCTGCGACCTTTGGGTTCTCAGGCCGGCGCCTTATCCACTGCACTACCAGCCAGGGCCCCAATTTGTACTTTTTGCAGTTACAATTACTTACAATTATTTGTGTAGTGTCAATCTCCCCTGCTACATTCCAGGTATCTGTTTTCTCTAACATAATCCCAGTATTTAGAACATACCATGTTCAATGAATATTTATAACTGACTTATTCACTGACAAAATTAAATCATTATAGGGTAGATTTCAGAATTAGGGTTCTGGTACCATATTTGTTTATTTACAGTATCCCAAGACTGCAAAAAAATGTTAAAAGTTATTCCATTTGCAGCTACTTTTCTGAATAAATTAGAATTTCATCAATATAAATTGGGAAAGAAATTTGTCCACGTACAACCATTGCCCATATACTCTGGCTTAAAATTTGTATCCCCATAAAAATAGGCACATTGTTCTTGTGAACCTAAACAACAACTTTAGAATAAATAAATGGTATACATTTGACCCAAATCAAGTACAATTACATTTCTGAAATATTATTTCTGCAAAAGGCTTCACTTAAATAAAAGAGCTTGAAAGCCTCTCTAAAGCAATGGCTTAAAGTCTTGGTGAAGAAACAGGTCTTTTACAATAGGTTGAAATAAGAGTCTAGAGTTCTCCTTTATACAAAGACTGTAAGACAGCGGCAGTTCAGCATTACTTTACCCTGCTTAATTTGCGGCCAACTGAAACACGTACAATAATATTTGTAGTTTTAGTTTTTTATTCTCTTCAGTTACATTTATCCTATGTATTTTTCCTTCCACAATTATTTACCACTAGGCTGAAAAAAGGGAAGGGAGGCTGGAGGGAGAGGGGAAGGAGACATCTAGGGGAAAAAACTGAGCCTTAGGCATCTTCAAGGCAAACTATGATACTGGTTATCCTACCATGAATCTTCTCATTTTTCTTCTTATACAAAATATATTTGATTCTATGTCATATTGGAAATGATGCCAATAGATGTATGTCATCTTCAGGACAATCATGGTTGCACCACATTGAAGAGGTAATTTAGCTACAGCAATCCTCTGAAGTCCACTCAACAGAGAATCCATCCCACTGACCAACCTCCAGGGCTGGATCAACAACCCATTACAAGCTGCTAACAATAGGTCACCTTCTTTTGGATATCAAACTCAACATATCTCAAATGGAACTCATTATTTCCTCCACAAGCTGGTTTACCTCATTTAGGTCCCTGTTTGAATCAGTTTTACAATCATAATCCTAGTCATCCAAACTTACAACCTAGGGGCTAGCTTTAACTTTTCTTTCTTCTCATCCTCCATAGTACAGGAAAGAAGGATGGAGCAAGGACCTACTCTCTGGTCCTGCCACTGACATCAGTGAGTTGTTAAGGTGTAGTACAAGGCCTATGTCAGAACGCCCTGTTGCATTTGTTTAAAATTGCAGCCTTGCAGCCACACTAAAGACCTGCTGAGTAAACATTGGGGTGGGGAGTCTGCATTTTAAATGAGCTCTCCAGGGAACTTCTTAGGCCAACTAAATAGAATAGTCCAAAGGAAATGACCCAATTGCAGAAAAAACAAACTGGAGAAGCTAGGTAAGTAAGGCACCCTATTTATAGGGCACAAGAAGTAATGGAGTCCAAGGCAAGTGGGTGGAACATAGAGGCACAAACACAGACTAAATAGTACCTAAGGTTTCAATACTCTGAGGCTGCCATATATTCACGAACAACCTTCATTGGGATTGGGCAGGAGAGACCCAGTTCACCAAAGACAGAACCAAATAGAACAAGTCATGCCAAAGACTAGATCCAGCATTGGCCCATAGGATAAAAGCTCTTTGACAATAAAGTGACCTAGGAACAACACTAGAGGCTTGGAGGCTGAGAGGAATGATGGGCTTCATCTTCGTCAGGCAGGGTTTGGTTGCCAATAACAGAAGCCATTCTAACTAACTTAAACTCAAAGGGATTTAATATAACGCATTAGGTGCTTACAGAATTATTAGAACACCTAGGGAAACAGGCTCCAAGCTGAAATTCCAGGAATGGTTGCCAGATGTGCCAATTAACGTAGTTATTATTGCCTGTGCCATGATCAGAAAACCGGGGAATAAGGACATAACAACTCCAACTGTTGGCTCCAGAAACATTGCCTCAGTCCAGATTCCCGCCATCAACATGGGTGTCCCTGACACCCACAGAAGTAGGTACCAGACCTTGGGGTCTCTGCTACATTGCCATAGAAAAGCTAGAGCCTCCACGTCTCTGCTTGCTAGTGGAAATAGCAGAAGTGCCGCCTCCATCTCACTTCTGTCTTCAAAACATGACATTCATTTGCCTGCTTTGGCAGAGAGACTAGGCCACATGTGGAATCTGAGGAAGTCAGAAATTGAAGCTTCAGCTCCTTATTCTCTAGCAATATTACACAACGGGGAGGTGGAGTTAGGTGGGCTCCATGTGATATCTCTCGTGGCATTGTATTCATTTGTAAGCTTCTCTACTAGGCTGGAAACTATCAGAGGCTTGACTGATGTTAACTATTTCAAAGTCCCAGGATTTAGTAGAGTGATGAATAGTAGGGGAAGGAAAGAAGAAGGAAGTGGGGTAAAGAATGGAAGGGGAAGAAGAGAGGGAAACTGGGACTGGGAAATTCTGTTTTGTCAGTATTTTAAAACTTAATATGAAATAAAGCAGGGACTGACATGAACAATTTTCATTTTTTAGTAGTTTTGGCTTTCAGTCTATTTCTCTTTATTTCCATGACTGTGAACTTAATTTATTTCAAATTCCTTATATCTGAAAGAAATCAATTGTCTCTTAACTGAAGCCCTGCCAATTGCCCCCATTCTTTCCCATTCAATTCCTTCTACACACTAATCTCTGACTGGGTTTCTTAAAATAGTGGTCTTCAATCTTTTTACTTGCAAATACTTTCAAAAGAATTTTGTACAACAATAAAATTCAATTTATAAATAAATAAATAAATAAAAGAATTTTGTAAAGCTTTGTATCTTCTTGCACATTATTAAGCTAGCATCTAAAGTTTTCATTCCAAGTTAAAATAGTTACAAAGGATAAAAATTCCAGTGTATTTAAAAAAATATATCACATAGAATTTAAATATCATGTCATCTATTTTCCAAAAAATAAATGAATAAGCTGTTTTTTAATAATGAGAGATGTTACATCTTTCCTTTTTTCTCCTTGAACTCATATTTCTATTCTGCTTTTACCAAAGAATTTCATCCTAATATGACATTTTTATTCTTGAAAGACTCTGTCAATATTATCTTAATTACCACAACAAAGGCATATGCATTAAAATTTCATTTTGAAATTTTTGGTGACCATAAAGCTGTCCTTAAAAATTACTCTGTATTAAGTTATTATTTCAATTACTATTAAGTTATTCTTGATAAAAGCAACAAAAATATATTATAAATTTTGCTAAGTATTAAATAGAAAAATCAAATTTTTGTTTTAATGTATCTTTTTTTTTTTTTTTTAAATATCCATCAGTTTTAATGTATCTTTTAATGAGCTGGATGGAGACTGGTTTTGCTAAAGTTAGGTAAAATATATAATTTTTGCTAAAATTAGGTCAAGTATCAACTTTGTATAATCACTTATTATTTATGGCTAAATTGAGATCGTGTTTACATTCAGTTTCATTCCTCTACCTTTTGTGTTTTATTACTAATGTAAAGGTTGAGCAAAATTTGTTCATGTAAATAAGTAGGTGGGAATAGGAGTTTTGTTACAGCAATGACCTCAGTTATTTTATTTTTAATTTTTTATTATATTTTTTCCATTTACCCCCCTTACACCCTCATCCCCACTGCAATCACCACATTGTTGTCCATGTCCATCAGTCCTTTTTTCCTTTTTCCTCAATCTATTTGCACTCTGTCAGAATCATAGGCAAAAATCATGGAAGAACCTAGCATGAAAATTTCTTTTAATGTCCTATCAGTTGAGAGCTTAACAGTAGATCTTTGAAAGCAAAATAGAAAACTATCTAATTGTACATAGAATTGTTACTGATTCCTTAATGTGACTCCTTTCTCAACATCAATACCTGTGCTGTGTTTCTAATTATCCCTGTGGGTTACAGAGGTTTTTCTATCACTATAAAAAGATCAGTGTAAAAGGGGGTCTTTCTTCTTTAAAATATGACATAAAGGGAAAGAGGTGGATGAAAGAAGAGGTAGAAATTTTGTATCCTCAAGCAGATTGTTTCATTATTTTTCAGCTTCATCAAGTATAATTGACAAATACAATTATAAAATACTTAAAGTTTATAATGTGATAATTTGCTGTAAGTATACTTTGTAAAAGGATTTGCCCCATCAAGGTAATGAATACATTCATCGCCTCATATACTTATGTTTTTGGTGAGTAGAGATATTTGGTGAGAATATTTAAGTTCTGCTTTTTTAGCAAATTTCAATTATACAATACAGTATTATCACCTGCTGTCACCATATCATACATTAGATCCTCAGATCTTATTCATCCTATAACTGAGAGTTTGTATTCTTTTATCAAGCTCTCCTTATTTGCCTCACCTCCCAGCCAATGAAACCACTTTCTACTGTTTCTGTGAGTTTGGTATTTTTTTAGATTCTACATATAAGTGATACCATGCAGTATTTGCCTTTCTCTGTCTGTCTTACTTCACTTATCATAATGCCTTGCAGGTTCATCTATGTTGTTGCAAACGACAAGATTTCCTTTTTCTTAAGGCTGAATAATATTCCATTTTATGTGTGTATGTGTGTGTGTGAGCGTGTGTGTACATATAACATTTTCTTTTTTAAGTATATTTTATTAATTGTGCTGTTACAGTTATCCCAATTTCTTTTCCCTTTGCTCCCCTCCACCCAGGACTCCCATTCCCTTCTGCAGTCTCACCCACCTTAGTTCATGTCCATGGGTCATGCATATAAGTCCCCTGATTTCACCCTTTCCTATATTATTTTTTTAATTTAAAAAAATATTTTATTTATTATTTCCAGAGAGAAAGGAAGGGAGAGAGGCAGAGAGGGAGAGAACCATCAATGTATGGTTGCCTTTCACCTGCCTCCAGCTATGGACCTGGCTGGAGACTTGGCTTGCAACCTGCTTATGTGCCCTGGCTGGGGAATTGAACGAGGGACCTTTGGGTTCACAGGCTGGCACTTATCCAGTGTGCCACCAGCCAGATTCTATATTATTCTTAACTTCTCCTTGTCTATCTTGTACCCAACAATTATGTTTCCTAATCCCTGCACCATTTCCCCATTTCTCCTCTTTCCCCCTCCTAGCTGATAATACTCCCAGTGATCTCCATACCTAATGATTCTGATCCTATTCTGTTAAGTTTGTTTTTGTTTTTAATTTTTAGATTCTATTGCTGATAGTTGTGAGTCTGTTGTCATTTTAATGTTCATAGTTTTGATCTTTTTTTAAAGTAAGTCCCTTTAACAATCCATAGAATAATGGCTTGGTGACAATGAACTCCTTTAGCTTTATCTTGTCTGGAGAGCACTTAATCTGCCCTTCCACTCTAAATGATAGCTTTGGTGGATAGAGTAATCTTGGTTGTAGATCCTTGCTTTTCATCACTTTGAATACTTCTTGCCAGTCCCTTCTTGCCTGTAGTTTCTTTTGATAAATCAGCAGTTAATCTTATAGGAACTCTTTTGTAGGTAACTCTCTTCTTTTCTCTTGCTGCTTTAAAAAAAAAAAAAAATGTATTTATTTACTTTTAAAAAGAGAGGGAGAGAAACATCAGTGTGTGGTAGCCTCTCACATGCCCCCAATGGGGGACCTGGTCCACAATCCAGGCATGTGCCCTATCTGGGAATTGAACCTATGACCCTTTGGTTTATAGGCTGGCACTCAATCCACTGAGCCACACCAGGCAGGGCTCTCTTGTTGCTTTTAAGATTCTTTCTTTATCTTTATTTAACCTTTGACATTTTAATTATGATGTGTCTTGGTGTGGTCCTCCATGGGTACAGCTTGTTTGGGACTCCCTGTGCTTACTGGACTTGTATGTCTATTTCTTTTGACAAATTTAGAAAATTTTCCTTCATTATTTGTTCACACAAGTTTTTAATTTCCTGCTCTTCCTCTTCTCCTCTGGCACCCCTATGACTTGGATGTTGGCACATTTAAAGTTGTCCCAAAGGTCCTTAAGCATCTTCTCATTTTTTTTCAATTCTTCTTTCTTCTGTACTGGTTGACTGTTTATGTCTTCCTTATGTTCTAAATCATCGATTTGAAACCCAGTTTCCTTCCCTTCACCATTGGTTTTATGTGTGATTTTCCTTTTTTTCACTTAGCATAGCCTTCAATTCTTCCCTTCTGTGTTTGCTGTGCTCAAGCATTATCTGTCAAGTCTGTGAGCATCTTTATCATCAAGTGTTTTGAACTCTACATTTATTATTTTGTCTATCTCCTCATCACTTAGTTCTCCACTGGAACCATGATCTGTTTCATTTTTTGGGCTCTACTTCTCTGTGTCCTCAACTTGAGAGGCTCCTGTGTTTGACTCTGTGTCTTAGGTAGAGCTGTTGCACCTATTACATTTTAAGGGGCAGAGCCTTAGGTATGCATCAGTATGAGAGCAACCTGCTTCACCATATTCTGGCACTGTATGTGTGTGAGGGAAGGGTCTGAGAGGGAACACTGCTGCTTGCTCAGCACTCAACCCTTTTCCAGGCACTTCTCCCACTTCCTGAATGAGACTAGTGCCTTTCTCGGTGTTGCCCTGGCTGTGGTTCCTGAAGATATCAGGATGGTGGGAGCCTTTAAACAAATGGACTCTGCTGAGAGACCAGCAGCTTCTTCTGCTGCCCCAACCTGTCCTATTTTTTTTTTTTTAAGTTTATTTATTATTTTTAGAAGAGGGGAAAGGAGAGAGGCAGAGAGGAGGGAGACAAGCATCAACGTATGATTGCCTTTCACCTGCCTCCAGCTACAGACCTGGCTGGAGACCTGGCTTGCAACCTGGTTATGTGTCCTGGCTGGGGAATCGAACCAGTGACCTTTGGGTTCACAGGCCAGTACCTTATCCACTGTGCCACCAGCCAGGTCCCCTCCATGGGTTTTCATAGTCAGAAGCAATGTGGCTTTATTGTCCCCCTGGTGCTGAAACCACAAGCTGCACAGTCTGATCTGGTCCTGGAAGCACTCTCCAAGTGTCTCTGCTTTTTAAAAAATATGTGACTGCACTTTCTACTGGCTGACTACAACTGCCAGTCCCTCCACTGCTGCTGCACTGCCAAACTGCGCCACACCGCCACACCACGTCCTCTCTGTCCCCGCTCCACCCCTCCTACCTGTCTGGATGAGTATTTCTTCTTTATATCTTTGTTTCTTGAACCTCCATGCAGCTCAGTTTTCTGGAACTTCCAGTTGTCTCTAGTTTTTAGGTAGATGTAGTCCTTTTAGCGTGGAGGGGGATGCCTCATATCTACCTACCCCTCTATCTTGGCTGGAGGTTTTGGTATCACATTTTCTTGGTCCATTCACCTGATGATGGACACTTATGTTATTTCCAAACTTTGGCTATTGTGAATAATGCTTCAGTGAACATGGGAGTTCAGATATCCTTTCCAGATAACAATTTTGTTTCGTTCAGATATATACCCAGAAGTGGGATTGCTGGATTATGTGGTAGTTCTGTTTTTCATTTTTGAGGAACCATTACACAAAATGGCTGAACCCATTTACCTTCCTACCAGTAGTATAAAATAGTTCTTTTTTCTTTTTCTTTTTTTTTTTAAAGATTTTATTTCATTATTTCCAGAAGGAGGGGAAGGGAGAGAGGCAAAGAGGGAGAGAGACATCAATGTATGGTTGCTTTTCACCTACCTCCAGCCACAGACCTGGCTGGAGACCTGGTCTGCAACCTTGTTATGTGCCCTGGCTGGGGAATCGAACCTGCGACCTTTGGGTTCGCAGGCCGGCGC